>RJWJ010020402.1:0-29178 GCA_004363605.1 Indri indri | reverse complement strand
ATGGAGCCCCCCAATTTAAAGGTCTCCGGAAAACATAAGCAGGCTGTCTGCTGGAACAAAACTTCTGGATGGAAAAGTTTCTCTGCTTCTGTGTCTGGCTTTTCTCACTCTTTTCTTTTTCCTACTTGGTAGCATTTGAGTGGCAAAGCTTGTTGGGGACAAATATTTAGAATAGGCACAGAAGTGAAACCACTACAGAGCACTGAGCACAGAGTCAGGAAACCTGTGGGTATCAATAGGTCTCCTAGGAGATCCTCCTCCTTTTCTCCACACACCAGCAACGGGAGAGTCTCATTATTTATGGATTCTGTATTTGCAAAGTCACCTGCCCACCAAAATTCATTTATATCCCCAAAGTCAATAATTACGGTGCTTTCACAATCATTCAAGGACATGTGCAGGTGATAAAAAATTGGAGACACCCAACACGCACACCCCCCGTTTCAAGGCGATGCTCTGACTTCTTGTTTCAGCTCAACACTGTAAACAAGTGCCCTTTTTGTGGCCTAATTGTGCCACATTTTTCACATTTTTGTGCTTTCTGTTGGTGATTTTGCTGTTTAAAATGGCCCCTGAACATAGTGCTGAAGTGCTGTCCAGTGTTTCTACATGCAAGAGGGCTGTGATGTGCCTACTGGAGGAAATACATTAGATACGCTTCATTCGGGCCTGCGGTACAGTTCTGCTGGCCTTGAGTTCAATGTTAATGAACCAACAATACGTATTAAAGAAGGTCCCTTTTAGACAGAAACACACATAAAGCAAGGTTATGAATTGATTGGTTGACAAAGGTGTCATGAACAGAAGCTCACAGGAATCTAACTCTGTATTTCCCCTGGGAGCAATTTGTTAATTTGGTGTTCACAGAAACTTTACAGAACATAACTCCACAAATCACAAGAATTGACTGTAATATATTGATAGCTCAAAAGTCTCCACCTCAGAGAGAATTTCCCTGGTGAATTTTGAATTTTGATGGTAAACTATCAAATGCAGAAGAATTGCTGGTGGAGGGAATACAGTGGGCAAATGTGTAGATAGGAAAAATGCAGGAGATGGTTGGGGAAGAATAAATAGCTCTGGTCTCTATCCAGGAGCCCCTGCTGGCTTAAATACACATGCAGGTGGGAGGAGAAAAAAGTCCTCATATTTTGTCAACAAGATTGCACAAAGACTGTCCTTGTCTGCTCCTTAAGCTTTGGTGAACCCTTATCTCCTGCCTCTATCACCTTCTGCCACCCTGAGATAGCCTGTGCTCAGCCCTCTGGCAGCCAAGAATTGCTCGTTTTTTTCCTTTCATTCATTATTCATACACTATATACCAGGACTGTATCAAATACTGTCACATATATGGTTTCATTTCTTCACCCTTCTTTTCAGATGAGGAAGTTGAGGCTTAAAAAGGTAAAGTAATGTGCCCAAGGCCCCTCATTCAGTAACTGGTAGAGCCAGAGTTAAGAATCAATGACTTCTGACTGGAGTCCACTGTCCTTTATAATGTCCCATGCTGCTTTCGCCTGCACTTGTCTGTCCTTATCATAGTTGGGTGGAATTTGGGAGGATGCAGAGACAGGAAGTAGCCTGAAGAAAACTGGAAAGAGGTGCTAGACAGATGTTAGGATGATATACCAATCAGGGACATCAAGCCGAGATTATACGCCAACAAGAATGGACGAGTTCGCACTGTGCTGCAGGCAGTACTGTAAATACCTTGCATCACTACAGCCCTATCTCATTTAAACATCTCATCAAATGTTTAATAATTATATCATTAAAAAAGATAAGTATTACCTTTATTGTATAGATGTGGATACTGGAGCTGACAATGACTTGTGTGAGTTCTTCCAGTGAGTTAGGAGAAGACCCAGACCCTGGACACCAGGGCAAACAAGTCCAGATGCAGCCCTTTTCCTCCCATATAACACTCTCTCTCTGGTTCGAGCATGGTCTTTTTTTGCAAAGACAGAACATTCCAGATGAACATTCCATTCTGCTCATAGGAAAGCCTTGCAGGTTTAGGTTAAGCCAATCGATTTCAAATGGTTCTTTTGAGTAGATACCTTCACGACTCCCAATTTTCATCTTGTTTTATAGACATCTTCTGATTCCACACATCTCCCCCCTGCTTTTATATGAGGCCATCTGGCTTTCCAACTGGAATTTCTTCTCTACAAGTCAGTGAACCTAGATTGGACAGGAAATTAAGTTTCTTCCCTCTGGTTTGCATGTTCGCCAGCTGTCCCTTGTGTTCCTTTGACAGCCCAGAGAACATGCAAGCACAGACCTCCTCTAGCCTCGGCAGTGATAAACAACACTGCTACCTGTTGACTGAACCTAAACACTAGTCCTACAGAAGTCCCTACACATGTGCCCTGTACACATCCTGCTCTCTGATTTCGGTAAACTAATTAGTGTTTCCACATTCAGGGCGCCAATTATCTCATCTCGGTGCCTCCATGCATGCTACGCCAGTTCATCTATGATTAGCTAACTTGCCCAAAGTTTTCTTATCTTTTTAAAACCCAGATCAAATGCTACTTCCTCCAAATAGTCTTCACTGATCTCCCCAATGGATATTAATCTTTCCCTCATATATGACTCCCAGCTATGTACCTCTTATGGGGACCTTATCGAAAATTTATAAATGTGTCTCATCTCCTTTACTGCTTGTCTTCTCTAGTCTCTTATGGTTGGAACTGTATGGAATTAATTTTTGATTCACCATAGCATAGTGCTTTAAATGTATTAGTTAAATGCACTACCCCAAATTATTACTGTCACCATAAAGGCTATAATTCCATGTGCATTTTTTGAGCCAGGGGTTTTTCATGAATTATTTCTATTCCTTATAACAACCCTGCAAATATTTCTCCTCATTCTCTTTGTTCAAGTGAGGAAACCAAGACTAAGGTTAAATGAGTTCTCTAAGATCACTGGACCAATAAGCCAATAAGCAGAGGAGCAAGAACTCAAACTTTATGCTTTCAATGCCCTTTGATCTTGGAACTATAGTTTGGTGCTATTGAAAATGAACTCTGGATAAGTTAGGTATTGCATACAGTCATTGAAGACTTTAAGACTAAGCTTTAACCCCTCATACCCTCGCCATCTGGAACAAAATTAAGATCAGAAAAAAAGATCCCTGAGTACCTGAAATAATTGGCAAGGAGTCCTTGCACAAAAGCCATTCATTCTGAGAAACAGTGAAATGCTTATGAATACAAATTCTGAAGCCAGACTGCCTTGAAGTGAAGGCTGGTCCTGCCACTTGCTACCTGGGTATTCTTACAAAGTTACTTAACTTCTCTGTATCTCGTTTATTCATTTGTAAAATGGCCACCATTATTATCTTTGCTTCCAACAGTTTGTTGTGAGGATTAAATAAGCTACATGAATCGGTTGCTTAGAAATGTGCTCAATAAGTTTAGTTTAATGGTTGTTATTGTCATTGGGCCTGCAGTTGCAAACTGTTGGATTACAGATAGAATCTAATCTGCAGATTGCTTTAACTGTAATTGTTCCCCATACTATATTTTAAAGCAGTGATTTATTGTCAACATTTAAAATGTTATAGGTTATACACACAAAAATAATCCAGATTCCCAGCTTCCCTTGGAAAATCAGAAGGTTAGCAACTCTGAGCACCTATTCCTCCCTGGCCATTAGCCCCTGGTGCTGAGTGGCAAAAGGGCATGTACTCCCCAGCGCATCATTGGTGCCCACAGTCACTGTTCCCTTACATTCAGCCATTTCTCTCATCTGTGTTTTGTGCTCTTGATATAATGATCCCTGTGTTACACCCTTGCTAAGAATGTTTTGAACTGTTATCTAATCTACCATATGCTTCAATGAGTTGTCAATTTTTCCAGTCCAAATACAATATTAAACAGCAACAGCAATCTGGGTGAGCATTCGTATTAGCTAGCTGATGGGAAAATGGATCTTGAATAGACATAGCTGATGATCAGGAGAAAGAAAAATCCAACGGCAGATATACTGCTCTACCATAATAAAGCATCACATTCAACATCAAATTCAAAATGTAGCATCACAACGTAATATCATATTATATGAACGCTTACTTACAAGCATGATCCTGCTCCATGCCTCCTACTTTAAGGCCTTACTCAATTATTATATCTACTTATTAGGTGTATTCAAATATCTCAGTCATACTAATTCTCTATACTAAATCAGAAGGAATTTCTTATTCACTTATCTCATAGAGCACAATTCGAGAAATTCTGTTCTAATCTTTGTCTCAACCTTCTCCACAAGACTGTGAGTCGCTAGAGCGCAAGGACACCGTAGAATTTGCTCGTGTGCCCTTTAAGGCTAAGCAAAGTGCTGTGGAGTTATTTGGTAAGTGTGTATTTGAGTGAATTTTATTACAAAAATTAAAAGCCATCTATTTCCTACCCTACTTATGCAGAGGGCATAAAGTATAGTTTTTCACAAATATTTCAATAAAAAATAAGTTTTTAAAAGAGTGTTGGGCACATGAGTGAGTCAATTCCCATTAAAAATGTATATTTATGTTACTTTGGCTTCTACTTTGTTCCTGAGAGGCATGGCAGGTTGCTTAAACTCTAAATCAGCTTTCCCATTTTTTAAAATAAGCATTTCTATTCATTCATCATGTCTTGTCTTGGACCTCACCTATGAGAAGCCTTCCAGAACACTGGTGGCTGGATGTAAGTGCTGTCCTATGAACATCCATAGGCTTCATTCACTCCCACACTATCTTGAAATTGCCTAGACTGTAACTTCCATGAAGGCAAAGATAATGTCCCATTCACCAAGGACCGCTTGAACAGACTAACAGCTCAGGAAAAAAAAAAAAAAAAATGGATGAGTGAATCCACAACTGAGTGAGTATACTTCCGAGACGGTTGTAAGAACCCAACACTATCTGTAAAGAGCCACACAAATTTAAGTTGTCATCGTCACTGTAAGCAACACTGAATATGGGGTGTCTGGGCTGAGAAATCTGCTTTGGCCATAGCGGCTGCCTGTGGCTCCCATCTGCCTGTGTCCTGGTCCCGGCCCTTCTCCCATTACACACCCATGGAGTGTTCGTGAGCTGACCCCATGCAGGCAGGGCTGGAGGGGTGTTTTCCAGCCTCACCAACCTAATTGTTCCTCATTTCCTGCCCATAAATGGTACAAGGTGTGGAGTTGCACCTCCCAGTGTCCCAGTTTCAATCATTTGTCGGCATTAATCGACACTAATGGCTTTTACAAATGTAAGTCTTTAAGCTCCAGTAAGTTACATGTGTTTGAGGAGGCCATGGAAAGAAGGCAAACTCACTGTTCCTGGAGCTTCCAGGGAAATGTTCTCCAAATATTCTGAGAGCAGGGGCAGGGCCCAGCATTCCATAGCCCTGTGCCTTTGTTCGGCAATCTCTCAAGAGATTGAGTTGTTATTATTAATAAAGTGTGACTTTCTCCGAATGAAAGAACAAAGCCCTGCGTGTTACCAACTGCATGGAAAAGACAAGCACAATGAAATTTGAATTACATCAGTTTATTTGGCACCAAAGATTTCATGTGTTTAACTTATTAATTTTTAAAATTATTTTCAAGGAGTACAACAGCATTAGATAAGATTTTTAAAATATTTTTGTCATTGAGACTAAGACTCTAATAGCTGTAGCTGTGACCATCTTGGAAGGGTCACGATCAATCTTTTTTTGTAGTTGTTGCATTCAATATAATAAAGTTTATCTTCTCTTTTTTCATTTAATGTTATACCATAAATATATTTTCTGGTTATAATTATAGTCTTAGGAGCTAGTGTTATTTATTTTAGTATATATAGTCCAATCTCCTTAACCATTCCCTATTACTAAACATTTAACTATAAGACCATAATATATTTTTTAAAAAAACACTAATTTAGAAAGTAAGCAACAGACTAGGAAAATAAACCTCATAGCAAATATGAAAGATTACTCACCCATCTTGGCATTAGCCATCTGATTGGCATCCTTAGCCCTTTTAAGAACTCCCAAACATCACTATTCCAAGAAGCAGAAATAGGAAGGCACAAGTCTGTGATACAGATAGACAACAGGAAAAACAAAAAACAAAAAACACACAGCCTCTTAAAAACTGCAAATGTAATCATAAATGTGAATAATTCCAAGTCTCATAATTAAAGAGCTATCTGCAAAACAAATAAAGATCTAATAATACATTATTTACTTAAAATAGTATTGTTAAGGTTAGTTACCAAATGCAGGTAGAAGACAACTCCAAAACCACATTGTCTTAGCATGGATTCCCCCAAAGCAGACACTAAGACAAAAGCTGTGTGCAGATGGTTCATTTGGCATGTGATTCCTGGAGGCAGGAGGGAGGAGCAGGGCAAATGAAACAGGCACAGAGAAAACAAATATGTGGCAAATACTGAGTCGGCACCACTGTGGGAGAGTGATGCTTGATCCTGTCGGGACTCCTAAGGCACCTTCTAGAATGCATCTTGGCACTCTTCTTCCAGAGGGTGAATGGAGGAAGACTTTATTATTGGCTCTCAACCCCACTGGTCAGACATAACTCCATGGGAATTGACTCATTCAAACATGGATCTTTCCCGGCTTTGTCAGTTAAAACAATGCTGCTGCCTACAGACTGAACCGTTGGCTTGTTGCAGCATCCACTGAAGTGAGAGATGTGCCGAGAGTGTTTGGAGTGGCTCACAAGGGTGTCTAATACAGTCCCACCTTAGCCTCATTCAGATTTGCTTGTGCCTTCCCTCAGGGTCATTTCCTTCAAGGAGGTGGCCAGCTGCTGTTCTGCCAGTGAAACTAACTAGATCCCCGCATTCCACAGCTGTCCCAAGCCTTCGTCAATATTCATCCTCTCCCTCCCCCAATTCCCTCACTGCCTCACTAGCCAGTGCTTCAGCTGGTCTGGGCATTTTTCTGGCAGATGCCCCAGAACTTCATCCCCAAGGGGGTCTGAGCCCTTGGGTGCTGCTGCACACGTGTGCTTGAGTTGCCTGTTCACTATCATGACCATGCATGGAAGAGAATCAAGAGTCATCCTAGCGATTCCCCTAAGTTCTGACACACTCAGGCCTGCCTCCGTTCTATGGCAAAAACCCCAGCTCCTCCCGTATTCAGGGTCCATGATCCTCCCCAGCCCAGCAACTCCCTTCTTTACCAATTGGTGTAATGATAATAGGAGCCCAAAATGACCAGGTAGAAACACAGTCTGAAGTTTAGTGGAAACCTTACTATAGAAGTGTCCCCTAGCTTGGGACCAAGGGCCTTTAATCCACCAGAGTCTAGTCATCAAGCCTCAAAAATCTCAGCCTGAAGGTCTACATTCTAGGACCTCTCCCATAAGCAGCTGTCTTCACCTGGATTCTCCCAAAGGCAAAACCTGAAACAAGGTCTTGTATGCAGGTAGTTTGCTTAGGAAGTGATTCTAGGAAGGGGTGGAGGGTGAGAGACAGGAGAAAAACAAAGAAAGAGAAAAAGCCAACACAAGGAGGCATTGCTGAATTGGTCATTACTATGGTAGACAGCTGCTTAATAACTGCATTTTGAAACTTTCATCCGAGGAGTCAGAGGGGAAAGTACTTGTACTAATGTGTGATTGAGTTTTTCCTTTGCATAAAGCTAACCTCATAGCAAAATAAACCTCATAGCAAATATGAAAGATTACTCATACTAATACTCATACTAATACTAATACTAATACTAATTACTAACTAAGTACTAACATACTAATACTAATTACTCATACTCATACTAATCATTGCCAAAATTCTCTTTCTTTAAAACCTTGCATTCGCAACATGAAGTGCAGGCTAATTTTATTTTATTGTCCAGGTTAAAGATATTTTTTTGTAACTGATGTCATTTTCTATTTTTCTTGCCCTGAACTTTTAAATTATTATGCCTTGAAGCTTCAGTATTAGATTTCTCTTAAGTTCCAGGATGTCGACAGTTCTCCTCTCTGTTTAATGTAACTTCCAACGGTTCGCATGGTGTCCCAATCTCCAAGGAGACTTTGCTTACCCCTCCTCTCATTCTCCCCTACCCACCTCCCATGCATTATGGATGGATGTCATGTTCACCATCCCTTTCAACCCATTAGTAGATCAGAACATATTGTGGTGACAAAAATCTTTGCCAAAAATTACTGGCTATGAGCACATTCAGCCCTGAAGAGATGCATTTTGTTTTTCACATAGATTCACACAAGTGGTAGCTCCAAGTGGGTTCTAACTTCTTGCCAGAGAATAAGCAATTTTGGTTGAAGATCGCATTGAAAAGAGTCAGAAGACATGGGTTCAGCCCATGTCACTTACCTGTTGTGGAATGTTCAGGAAACTGAATCTCTGAAAAAGTTAAGATGATTTGCTCATCTACAAAATGAGTGTGATAGTCACATGGCCTTTTTTCTCTGTGCATGTGCATGCACACACACACACACACACACACACACACATCCACACATGGGGGAAGGGATTTTTGGTGTTTCTTCCTCTTCTTGTAAGGACACCAGTCCTGTTGGATTAGGGCCCCACCCTTATGACCTCATTTAACCTTAATTGCCTCCCTAATGGCCCTATCTTCAAATATAGTCACATTAGGGGTAGGGCTTCTACATATATATTTTGGGGGACACAATTCAGTCCATATCACTTCCTAAGCTTGTGGTATAAACAGTCAAGTTGGAAAAAAGAGATGCCCCATTCTTTCTTCAGATTCATCCATTGGAAAGAACCCTCAATCCATTCTTTAAAAGAGAGCCCCCTCCCCCCGCACCAAACACAGTCCTAACTCCACCTCCACTCAAACTCCACACCCAGGGAAGTCATGTGACCACTGCTTTTCTAGGTTTCCCATCCCAGGCCTCTTGCCTTCTTCACTTCTGAGGGTAAGTTGCAGAGCTCCAAGCACATAAGCAGGCTCTTTCTGCAGCTCTTTCTCTGAGTCTGTGAATCAATCTGCCTCTCTGTATCTTGTTCTAGCTCTGGGTTTTCCTCTGCCTGTATCCTTCTTCCCTCTTCTCTCTCTCTTTTTCCAAGGTGTCAATATATTAACACTACAAAAAGCCTGAAAATACAAGGAAAACAGTGTGTTTACTTAACCTTCTCAGGTTAATAATCGGACTTCATGTTTTCGATATGGGGGGACTTCATCTAAAAAGGTCTCTGGAGGTTGAAGAAAAGTACATTGATCATATTATTTCAAAAAGTAACTAATATACTATTGAAGAATCAGCTCATTCTCTCTCCTCTGACTTTTGGACATCTTTTCCTTCTCTCCACCTTACTCCCTTCCTTCTTCTTCTCTTTCTCTGTTTGTCTTCCCTGTGCCAACATCTCTAGTCTCTCCCTGACTCTGTCGTCCTCTTTCCTCCCCTTTCTCCGTCATTACACCTGCCCTCCCCACCCCCGCTCCCTCCCTCTCGCGGGCCCCTCCCTCCCACAGATACCCTCCATCAGCAGCTCTATCTGGCTTTATAATTTCAGCACAGCATTTTTGGCACAAGAACTTTTCCAATTTCCTGCTGTAATAACAATGAGGCTTAGAGGAGAGCATGGCGAAAGCCTCCTGTGAATGGAGGAGGTGCTCAATGAGCTCTTTCCCTGATAGAGTTCAAGAAATTGGGTCTTCTCATCATGCTCTTTAAATAGAGTGGTTTGTGTCTAGGCTGGTCACGCGGCCCCAATTCCCAGCCAGACGGGAGACACATTTACTGAAGGCAGTCTGGGTGCCGCAAAGGGCTCTCAACCAAAAGTCAAGTGCTCTGCATGAGAAGCACAGTCCTGCCATTCACAGACTCTCTGATCTCCAAGAAGTCATCTCACCTCTCCAGGCTTTAGTTTCCTCAACTCTAAAACAAGGGAGTTGGACTCATGGTCTTTAGGAACCTTCTGGTTTTCACTCTATGACTCTATGATTTTCCTTCGTATAAACTTCAAATACATGCTATATATGTATGTTTGGTAAATACAGTTGTCAGTTTAGATGCATATAAAACACACGTGTGAATGTGTGTGTATGTATATAAAACAATCACTTGAAAATATATGCGTGAGAGTGTGTGTGTGTGTGTGTGTATAAAGTACACACATGTACACACACATTGTCTTAGTCTGCTCAGGCTGCATTTGTAACAACATACCTTAGAATGAGTAATTTTTAAACAACAGGAACTTGTTGTTCCCAGATCCAGAGGCCCTCATTCCCCCCACCCTCTCAGCTCTGCAAGGGCCTGAGGTGCTCAGTAACTCACTCGGCCTTCTCTCTGACTCTCGGGTGCTGCAGCTGTGTCACCTCCAGGCTCTGCCCTGGTCTCATCCTCTTCCTGGCTCTCACCCCTTGCTGGAGAGAGTCCTAGACAAAGCTTACTGCCTCTCCACTCAGTGACTTTCCACACCTCCAGAGTCACGTGGGAAACTTGGGGCGCCTGATCCCTCCACACAGGAAATGGAGGTGGCTTAGAAAAGCCAAATTCATTCTCCCTCTGCCTTTCTATTCTGTACAGATGACTTTGCTTTGCACCTCCTTTCCGAGTGACAAATGTAGCCTTGAAGAGTGCCTCCTGCCCCCAGATCACTCACCTAACACCTGCCGCCCCTGCCCGTGCTGGGCCGAGGCACAGTGGGAGGTCAGGGCGCCACGACTGCCTCTCCTGTCTCGGTCTCATGTCTTCTTCCCAGAATCTCTGGAGCTGGAAGGGATAGGCTTTCAGGGTTCTCACTTCCCACACACATACCCTTCTCCCTTAAGGCAGCAAGCCTCAGGGCCTACTTGCTGTAAGTGGAAAGAGAACTTTTTTTTCATAATTATGGAAAAAAATGATTAAAGATGTTTAGGTTTGACCTTAATATGATAAAGGAATTTAGGAAAGCTCTGTGGTTGCTGACCCAATATTCAACCCCCCTTCTTTCCTACTATAGAATCTTCCATTTTATTCAGGGCCCCAATGTGTCCTCCTTGCTGACTCACAGGTTGCTAGAGCTGGTCATGTGAGCACATCCTAGCAATGAGATATGAGTGGAAGTTGCTGAGCAGGGTCTTCCTTCTTAGAAAGGAATAGGCTTGGCTGATGTTTGTTTTTTGGTTTATGCCCTTTTTCTTCCCGCTTCCTCCTGCCAAGAATACAGACGTAGTGCCTAGCATTGCCGTAGCTGCTTGCAAGCCCTAAGCATGGTAAAAGAGAAAGGTAACAGGAGACTGTATCAGCCATGGTTCCGCCAGATAAGCTAAGCCAGTGGGAGAGGTTACATAGATGGATAGATAGATTTACTGCAAGGGATTAGCTTACGCAATTGTGGGAGCTGCCTAGGCAAGTCTGAAATCTGTAGGGCAGGCCATCAGGAAGGGCACAGGGTGAAGCTGTATCCACAGGTGGCACGAGCTTCTTCAAGGGAGCCTCCGTTCTGTTCTTAAGGCCTTTCAATAGATTGAATCAGGCCCACCCCGGGTTTCTAGAATAATCTTCCGTACTTAAAGTCAACTGATTATAAAACTCATTCACGTCTATGAACTACCTTCACGGCACCTACATTAGTGTTTGGGGACAATAGCCTAGTCAGTTTGACACATAAAATCAACCACCGCAGGCTCCCAACAACATTGTGTTGCCACCACACTAGCCCTAGACTACCTGCCTCTGGATTTGTTGTCAAGTGAGAAAAACAAACCCTATCGTTTAAGTCTTCGTAGCCAGGTTTCTGTTACATGCAACCAAATGCAAATCCAAACTAACATATTCTTTTGCAACAAGACTCAGTTTTAAGCCTTTTAGCTTGCTGTGGATTCAAACAAATATCTAATTTTGGAGTCAAAACTGAGCAATAGCTCTGTTGTTTTAGGAGGATGCTGTGCTTCTCCCCAAAGCTCTGAAATTCATTGTTTCAAAGAGTGGCAAGGCCCACAGGCAACAAGATTTACAAGATATAAAAATGCAACTGAAAATGTTTGACAAAAAGGATTCTTTTAACGATACATATGTAGAAAATTAGTAATTTGATCAAGATCAGAACCTAGAACTGCCTGAAACTAAAGCCCCCTTTCTCTTTGCCAAGATATGAGCAAAACTCTCTGCTTGTCTGTTTATGGGAAAGAGAACCATTAACAAACCTCATAGGCAAATTTGTTCAGAGCTAGGCAGTCATAAGAATGATCATCATAAAAACTGCCAGTAATATTTTGCTAAATCAGATGTATTCCACATTAATTTTTTCTCACCATTGCTATTGAGATGGAAGTGTCAGCCTTCCTAGCTTAGGCTAGTCTATGCCTGTAGGAAGAACAAGAAAAAGAGAATCCAAGCTGATCATTTCTCAATGTGAGTTGTCCAAAACCACAAAGATGCACTTTGAGTAAGTGGGACAGGACAGGGGCAAGTGGGTCAACCAGTGTGTCAGTGCCTGTGCTTGTTCTTGTCCAGTGAGCGTGTCAAGATGGGACTATTAATTTGTAGATGTCAACTTGATTTTGAAAGCGTTGGTGCTGATCTGCTAAGACAGCGTGTACCTTCCTCGTTCTTCAAAGACCCCTAATGATAAAGATTCCTTGTGTTTTTATGGAGTTTTACAGGATCTTCCTTCTCTTTACTCATTTGGTGCCACAAACAATTTTAGGGGATAGGCGGAGTGAAGATTCTGATCTTTATTTTCTATATGAGGAAACAGCTTCAAAGACACAAAGTGACTCACTTGAGTTCACATGGCAAGCAAACCACACCACCCTCCACAATCCCTGGGAAAGAAAGAGGGAAAAAAAACCAGCACCTTGAAGTACTTATAAAAGTCTCTTGGAACTGTATAAAACTTGGGCCAGAATGTCTTGTTAGTGTTTATGACAACAGAGCAAAAAGCGTGGAGGAGCATGGCCCTCCACTTCTTTTCCTAACAGAGAACCAAATCCACGAAATCTGCCTAGAGCAGTGTACTTGTTGCTATTTCAAATATTGATCTCTTGTGGGGTCATTAGAGGCAGTTTGGGGGAGGCCAAGCTTGTCTGCCTGGTTATCATTTTTTAAATGCCATTAAATTCATGTCTGAATTATTCTAAGGCCATGTGTATTTTTCAGGCCCCATCCCCCCTTGGGCCAAGTTGGGGGTGTGACAGGTTCCAACTGAGTGACAAAATGAGGTCCCCTGTGATTGGTCATGAATGGTGGGAAGATGAATTAAAATTTACCCCTTCCATAGGCTAAAATAAAACTAGGCCTAACTCAAAGTTAAAAGCAAAAACATACCTTACCATTTTATTTCCTTCTGATTATGGCCTAGAAATAGATAATAATTATTAGTATTTGTATGGCACTTTGCAAATTATAGAGTGCTTTCAGAGCCATAGTTTTAATCAATATACTAGAGACTCTAACCTTGTGCGTGGGAAGACTTCTTTGAAGCAGCAACTTTTGGGCTTGGTCCTGAAGCTAAAAGCCATCCCCTTTCTGTTACACCAAGATATTAGTAGAAGTCTCCATTGGACTGCCTGTGGGGAAGATTCCTCAACGGCACCCTCAAGTGGGTTTGTTTAGAGCCCCTATTCATAAGAATGATCATTATAAAACCTTCCAGTAATATTTGCTTCGATTAGACTTATTCATTATTCATTTGTTTGCTCTCCACTACAGAAATTGAAATCTCAGCCTATATATCTTCATCAGAAGGGTGACAACTGTAGGCTAACTTATGGCTTTGTGAAAAGCAAGATAAAGAAAGCAAAGGCTGAAATCGATAAGCGAAAGAAATGTGTGTTTTGACGGAGCAAAATGGGGTGTTCGGGATGACAACAGGAGAATCCAGAGGGAGCTTAGCCTGATTTTGAGGGTATAGTGGATGCTTTGGGAATACATGCAGTCATACCTAGCCAGATGCTACAGGTTCGGTTCCAGACAACTGCAACAAAACCAATACCTCAACAAAGTGAGGAATCACATGAATTTTTTGGTTTCTGGTGAATATAAAATTTATCTTTACACTGTTCTGTAGTCTATTAAGTGTGCGACAGCATTATGTCTGAAAAAACAATGTACATGCCTAAATCAAAAAATACTTTATTGCTAAAAATGCTAATGATCATCTGAGCATTCAGCAAGTTGTAATCCTTTTGCAGGTGAAGGGTCTTATCTTTTTTTTTTATTGTTTGTTATTATAGGGGTACAGATGTTTAGGTTACGTATGTTGCCCTTGCCCCCCCTTCCCCCTAAGTCCCAGTTTCAAGCGTGTCCATCTCTCGGATGGTGCGCATTGCACTCTTTGTGTATGCGTATATCCGTCTTATCTTAATGCTGACAGCTGATGACTGATCCAGGTGGTGGTTGCTGAACGTTGGGGTGGCTGTGGCAATTTCTTAAAATAAGACGATAATGAAGTTTGCTTCATCTATTGATTCTTCCTTTCACAAAAGATTTCTCTGTAGACTGGGATGCTACTTGATAGCATTTTATCCACAGTAGAAATTCTTTCAAAATTGGACTCAACTCTCTCAAACCCTGGTGCTGCTTTATAAACTTAGTTTATGTAATATTCTAAAGCCTTTGTTGTCATTTCAGTGATGTTCACGGCATTGTCACCAGGAGTAGATTCCATCAGAAGAAACCATTTTCTTTGCTCATCTGTGAGCAAAGCAATCCATTCAAGTTTTATCATGAAATTGCAGCAATTCAGTTACATCTTCAGGCTCCCATTCTAATTCTCATTCTCTTTCTATTTCCACCACATCTGCAGTTACTTCCTCCACTGAAGTCTTGAACCCCTCAAAGTCATCCATGAGGATTACAATCAACTTTTTTCAAACTCCTATTAATCTTGATATTTGATCTCCTCCCATGAGAAAAAATGTTCTCAATGTCATCTAAAATGGTGAATCTTTTCTAGAAGATTTTCAATTGACTGCCCAGATCTATCAAAGGAATCACTATCTGTGGCAGCTGTGGCCTTGTGCTTCAATAATAAGACTTGAAAGTTGAAATTATACCTTGACCCGTGGGCTGCAGAATGGATGTTGTGTTAGCAGACATGAAAACAACATTAATTTCCTTGTACGTCTCCATCAGAGATCTTTGGTAACTAGGTTTATTGTCAATGAGCACTAATATTTTGAAAGAAATCTTTTCTGAGCAGTAGGTCTTAACAGTGGGCTTAAAATGTTCAGTAAACCATGCTGTAAACAGATGTGCTGTCATCTAGGCTTTGTTTTTCCATTTATAGAGCACAGGCAGAGTAGTTAGCATAATTCTTAAGAGCCCTAGGATTTTCAGAATGGTACATGAGCATTGGCTTTAACTTAAAGTTAGCAGCTGCATTGGCCCCTAACATGAGGCTTTGAAGCTTTGAAGCCAGGCATTGACTTGTCCTCTTTAGCTATGGAAGTCCTAGATGGCATCTTCTTCCAATAGAAGGCTGTTTCATCTACATTGAAAATCTGTTGTTGAGTGTAGCCACCTTCATCAATGATCTTAGCTAGATCTTCTGGATAACTGGCTGCAGCTTCTACGTCAGCACTTGCTGCTTCACCTTGAATATTTATGTTATGGAGACAACTTCTTTCCTTAAACCTTGTGAAGCAACCTCTGCTAGTTTCAAGCTTTTCTTATACAGCTGCCTCGCCTCTCTCAGCCTTCATAGAACTGGAGAGTTAGAGCCTTGCTCTGGATTAGGCTTTGGCTTAAGGGAATGCTGAGGCTGGTTTGATCTTCTATCCAGATTACCAAAACTTTCTCTCTATCAGCAATAAGGCTGTTTCACTTGCCTATTATTCACATGTTCACTGGAGTAGCACTTTAAATTTCCTTCAAGAACTTTTCCTTTGCATTTACAATGTAGCAGTTTAGCACAGGGGCCTGGTTTTCAGCCTATCTTGGCTTTTGATATGCCTTCCTCACTAAGATTAGTCATTTCTAGCTTTTAATTTAAAATAAGAAATGTGCAATCTTTCTTTCACTTGAACACTTAGAGGCTGCTGTAGGGTTATTAATTGGCCTGACTCCAATATCTTTGTGTCTTGGGAAATAGGGATACCCAAGGAGAGAGACAGAAATGTGGGAACCACCTGTCAGTGGAGTGGTCAGAACGTACACAACACTTCTTGATTAAGTTTGGTTCCTGGTGCCCCCAAATAACCACAATGGTAACATCAAAAATCGATTATTACAGATCACTGTAACATATAATAATAATGAGAAAGTTTGAAATATTGGGAGAATTACCCAAATGGGACATAAGCTGTTGGAAAAATGGTGCCTATAGCCTTGCTTAATGCAGGGTTGCCACAAACTTTCAATTTATAAAAAAACGCAATATCTGTGAAGCACAGCCAAGTGAAGTTCAACAAAACAACGTATACCTGTGTGATTATTCACTCTGTGTGTGTGTGTGTGAACGCACACATCAGTTCAATTTGTATTCAGTTGAATATATACCACAGTGCTTGGTGCCATTGCACATCATAAATGTTTGTAAAAATATACTGAAATACTTCTCCTCTATTTTTGGTGTCACATGATCTACTTGATCTGCTTATATTGCCATCTCCATACTGAACACAGATGTCAGCACATGGTAAATAGTTCGATAAGAACTTGATCAACTGAACTGAATTGACCCCTTCAAATTTTGTTTCCTGAGTTCAAAGGGCTTTACTGTCAACACCACTTAGACAACCCAGGAGCTCACCTTCCCACTACCAAAACGGAGCAGGTAATATGATGCAGAAAGGTCCCGACTCTGACAAGTCTGTGGGAGGGTTTGGTTTCATGGTCAGAGACCTAGCCATCAATTAGAGAAAGGGAAACAGTTGCCATTGGAAACCCTGAGGCCCTGTAGCTGTCAGAGGGAGTGAAAGGCTGGAAGCTAATCAGGCATAATGAGCTTACAGTACCATAGATCATGTCAGCCAACATTCTTATTAATTTCCTGCCCAACGGCCATGCACAGAGGACCAATTCATCCATTGGTCCTTCCCCAGCCTGGGATGCTAAATCACTTGTCAAATCAGGAATGCAGTGATGAAAATTCAGGAGGTGACATAGTGGCAGGAATATCATCCATCATCCCCTTTATCCTGCCTTTGGAGAGCATCTTGCCCAGGCTTTCTTCTTAATGGGAAGGACCAGACTCTAAGGATGTGAAACTGTCAAGGGCCAGAAAGAACATCTAAATCAAGGATGGCAATAAACTCATTGGTAGTAGAGGGCCCCTACGGTGAGAAGGAGTTTGCAATTGTGCCCAGGACACAATGGAATAATCCATTTGCAATGTCTGTCAAGGACACAAGAAAGGGTGGGTGCAGCACATGTGACATATTTGGGCTAGCTCTGATTGAGTCCACATTTTTTCTTTTCACATTGGAAAAGTGAGATCTAAACAGGGTAAGGAAATTTACTCTCTCGTGTATTTATTAATTCAGTAAACATCTAGTGGATATCATCTATGTGTCAATTCCTGGGCTAGGCTCAAAGAAAGAAAAGATTATTATGACACAGTTGCAGCTCTTAAGGAAAAAACAGTCTAGCAGGAAAGATTGGCAAATAAGGAGATGATTATGTGAATTAATACCAGTGATATGCGTAGGTCATGATAGAAAGACAGAGAAAAGACATTTTATCCAGGGTAGGGATTCAGAAAACACTTTTTAAAGGAGGTGATATCTGAGTTAATTCCTTTAAAATATACTTGAGGTCGTACAGAGAAATAAGCAGCACAACCAAGACTACAACCTCTGTGTCCTCCTATCTAGCCCAGTGCAAAAAAAAATTAAATGGGAAAATTTGGCATTTGCATCCTGTTTATGACATACTTTCTAAATATAAAAATGATACCCTATATGTTGGAGAGAGTGTGGTTTATATTTGATCTTGCCTACTAGATGTGTGACCATAAACAGGTTGAGCACTCTCTGATCCCCAGTATCCTTAGTGTAAAATTAAGGATGATAAAATTCACTGCAAATGGTTGTCGTGAAAATTAAGAGGTAAGATGTTCAAAGATTCCAATCCTATGCCTGGGATATATGAGTGCACAACTATTAACTCCCACCCACATTATTCCACTTTCATTTTTTCAGAAACACTACAGAGTACCCACTTTGCATCTTTGCATCAGGCAATAGTCACAATGTGGGGCTCCCGATTGGAAAGTAGCACAGGGCCTTGATCTGTGCTGTTATTGAGGAATGTTCAAAGAAGTGAGCAACCTACTGCCTTGGGGGATGATTTAAGATGCTTCACAGAAATGAGGACTTTTGAGCAAGGCAAGAATTTTCCAGGTAGAGTTGAGAGATAGGACAGGACATTCTGGCGGAAGAAACATCTTGAGACAAGACATAGAAGCAAGGAAGAAGTTGTGTTTGAAGAATAGTAAGATTAAAGTGGCTGCACCATAGGTTGTACTTGGGGGGAAGACAGAAAACGAGACCAAAAAAAAAAATAGAGTTGGTTGTGAAAACTTACAAATCAGGTGAAGGAGTGTGAATATTTATTTATTGGTAATGAGCAACCAAAGGAAAGTTTGTGCCCTATCTAGATCCTTTTAAAATTCCTGATTAAAATATTGTCTGCTCTTCTATGTTAATACACATTTTCTGGCCTCTGTAGTCCATCTTGCCATCTACAATAGTTTTCTTTTTCCCAAGTCTGGGGGAAATCTCTCAGGGTAGGGTGAGCAGCCATGCATGCCTCACATAGAGACTGTGCCCAAGTGTGCGGATTTGGGGTACGGCTTGTCCTGAGTGGGATGACTTGAGGGAGCCGAGGGATACTCTCACTGCCAGAAAATCATTATTACACAAAGAAATGAATGCACATCACTGCCAGGGCCGTAAGGAGAAACATCCAGGTGTGGTTCAGGGAGAATCATTCAGGGCTTAGCCTGTGCATGTGGACTGTGTGACCCAGGGGACCTTTCTGGTTGTGTCCAGACAAAACAGAGATCTAGGGATCACTCGAGGAAGTTATACATAAGCAGAGTCCTAAGACAGCAGGAGGGACTTGACATTAAAAAGGCAGCAGAGACTAGGAAGGGCATCTCAGTGAATGGAAAGCCAAGGGCAAAGGTGCAGAGGCTGCTGAGAGCTAGTCATACAGTTTCAAAGTGATTTCACTTCGATTATCTCAGTTAAGGTGCAGGGTATCTTTGTAACTCACGTGCCACGATCCATCCCTATTGCAGAGTAAAGGAAATGAAGGCCCCATAATATAAGCAACTCTCCCAGACTCACACATCTAAACTGCACAGATGGGAGACAAAGCCTGGGTCCCCTGATCAAGGACCCAGACCCTTTCCACTAGATTTACCCTCTCTGATGGAAGCGTTGATTACGTTCCTTTATTTCACATGTGGACAGAGGTTCTTAACGAGTGAAGAACCCACAGAGAAAACAACAGCGTATCAAACTGATGGTAAACCAACACTAAGGAGATGAGGTCAGAGTTGGCCTGAAATGGGGGGAAATATTTATGTGAAATTCAAACACGTCGATAATTTAATCCACTTTGATTTGGCCTTGCTATCGAAAGACTCACAGTAGCCTGCTATGAATGTTAATAGATGGTTTCCTTTTTGCTTGTTAAAGCTAGTACCCAAAAAAGGGATTGAGGCCAGTTGATAGAAACTTAAGCACTGTTTTTCTTTCTTGCATGTATTCATGCTTTTTAATAAAAATGAACTTAGGTTTCCCCATGCAGCAGTCACTGTGTTAAGCGTGGAGGATACAAAGAGAAATCAGACACTTTCCTTATACTTAAGAGCTCACAATCTAATGTGAAATAGGAAACGAACAAGAAACTTGTATAAGGAGAGGAAAGGACACAGGTCTAGATTTGCACAGAAAAGGGAGCTGCTGACTTGCCCAAAGTGAACTGGACCAGGCTTCTGAAAGGTGTGGCTTTGAAATAGACTTGCAAAATGACTAGAGGTGGCCAGTGGTACTATTTGAGTACCACAGCAAATAAATGAAATAAAGATTAAAATCCATTGAATAAAAAAAATACATAACATGACTCCATACAGATTGGAGTAAGCAACTGGTGGGGAGGGAAAGCTCTTCCTTACAGTAGACAGCCAACTAATAAAAGTAGAAAAAATATACTGGATTTAGAAAAATCACCATTTGGCAACTGCCATGATCTGAATGTGTCCTCCAAAATTCATATGTTGAAACTTAACACCAAAGTGATAGTATTACAAGGTGGGGTGTCTAGGAGGCTCTGCTCTCATGAATGGATTGGTGCCTTATAAAAGGGCTGGAGGCAACTAACTAGGACCTTTTGCCCTTTTTCCCTTCTGCCTTCTGCCACATGAGGATGCCATATGAGGACACAAAGTTCGTCCCCTCTGCAGGACACAGCAACAAAGTGCCATCTTAGAAGTAGAGACAGGGCCCTCACCAGACACCAAACCTGCAGTGCCTTGATCTTGAACTTGCTAGCCTCCAGAACTATGAGAAACATTTGTTATTTAGAAATTACCCAATCTGTGGTATTTTGTTGTAGAAGCACTAACCAAGACAGCAACCACAACAACAATTGACTCAGGTAAGAATTATTTATGGACACAAAAACTAGTGGGTGAAAGTCTGAGGAATAATAGGATATTTGCATAGTTTCAAGGTTTCTCCCCAAAAGTCACTTATTAATTACAAAGGGGGAAATAGAAATTTTATAGTAGAGAAACCTGGCAGACGCCACCTGACTAAGAGATCAAAGTTAACTTCACCAGCAATGGAGCGATTTGACACCATGTGCCTCCTGACATCAAGTACTGAGAAGGACACAGTGTCATACTATGATATTTTTGCCAAAAAATGCATAATCTAAATCTAATCATGAGGAAACAGATTAAACCAAATTGAAGAACATTCTATAAAATAACTGACCTGTTCACTTCAAAAATGTTAATGCCATGAAATACATAGAGGACTGAACAAATTGCTCCAAATTAAATAAGACTTGAGACATGACAACTGAATGTAATGCATAAATTATGATTTTCCTTTATAAAGGACAATTTGGGTACAATAATAGGTAAAGCTTGCATATGTAGGATAAATAAGTGTAAAGATCTAATATACAGCAGGAGGACTATAGTTAATAATATTTTATTGTGTTTTGAAAATTTGCTAAGACAGTAGATTTTAGGTGCTTGTACCACATACACGAAAATTTTTAATGCTAACTATGAAAGGTGATGGATGTATTAAATTGCTTACCTGTTGTAATACTTTTACTATGAATATGTGTATAAAAGCATCATGTTATAAATGGGGAAAAGAACCCTTATTCAATAAATGGTGCTGGGAAAATTGATAGCCACATGTAGAAGACTGAAACAGGATCCACACCTTTCACCTCTCACAAAAATCAACTCACGGTGGATAACATACTTAAACCTAAGGCATGAAACTATAAGAATTCTAGAAGAAAATGTTGGAAAAACTCTTAAAGACATTGACCTAGGCAAAGAATTTATGAAGAAGACCCCAAAAGCAATCACAGCAATAATAAAAATAAATAAATGGGACCTGATCAAATTAAAAAGCTTCTGCACAGCCAAGGAAACTATCATGAGAGCAAACAGATAACCTACAGAATGGGAGAAAATTTTTGCATGCTACAAATCCGATAAAGGGCTGATAACTAGAATCTGTATAGAACTCAGGAAAATCAGCAAGAAAAAAATCAAACAACCCTATCAAAAAGTGGGCAAAGGACAGGAACAGAAACTTTTCAGAAGACGATGGACTAATGGCCAACAAACATATGAAAAAATGCTCAACATCTCTGATCATCAGGGAAATGCAAATCAAAGCCACAATGAGATATCACTTAACCCCAGTGAGAATGGCCTTTATCAAAAAGTCCCAAAACAATAAATGTTGGTGTGGACGCGGAGAGATAGGAACACTCATACACTGCTGGTGGGACTGCAAACTTGTACAACCTCCATGGAAAGCAATATGGCGATCCCTCAAAGAGTTAAAAGTAGAACTACCATTTGATCCAGCACTCCCATTACTGGGCATCTACCCAAAGGAACAAAAGACATTCTATAAAAAAAACATCTACACTAGAATGTTTATATTAGCACAATTCACAATTGCAAAGATGTGGAAACAACCCAAGTACCCATCAATACATGAGTGGATTAATAAAATGTGGTATATGTATACCATGGAGTTCTGCTCACCCACAAAAAACAATGGTGATCTAGCACCTCTTGTATTATCCTGGATAGAGCTGGAGCCCATTCTACTAAGTGAAGTATCACAAGAATGGAAAAACAAGCACTACATGTACTCACCATCAAATTGGTATTAACTGATCAACACTTATGTGCACACCTAGTAGTAACATTCATCGGGTGTCAGGCAGATGGGAGTGAGGAGGAGGGGATGGGTATATTCACACTTAATGGATGTGGTGCATACCATCTGGGGGATGGACATGCCTAAAGCTCTGACTCAGGTGGGGCAAAGGCAATATATGTGTCACCTAAACATTTGTACCCCCATAATATGCTGAAATAAAAAAAAAAACTAAAAAAATTTAAAAAATGTATATTTCAAAATTGCTAAAAGAGTAGATTTTAAATGTTCTCACTACAATAAAAGGATGAGTATATGAGATATATATGTTAATTAGCTTGATTTAATCATTCAATAATGTAAACACAGCAAAACATCACAGTGCACTCATAAATATATGCAATTATTTGTCAATTAAAATTAAAAATTAAAAAAAATAAAATTTAGCTTATCATCCTTAAACTCACTGTCATTACTTTAAAAAATAATTATTATATAAGAACAAGTAGCAGAAACTAGGACCAGTTAGGGCGAATAGAAACACGCGTTCACCTTCCTTAAAGCTGAGAGGTGCCTACCACACTCTGAGAGCCAGCTACACATGTGCCAGACGCTGCTTGAAGTGCAGCATGTATAATATTTCATCTGATGTTCATGACAACGCTGTGAGCTAGTATTTGTCATTGCTGTTGTACAAGTAAGGAAACTGAAGCTCAGAGAGGTCAAAGAACTTACTACCTGCTTCCAAAGAGCATGTTCTTTCCTGCATGCTGGACTGGAGGGGCCACTGGGATACATTAGGCCAGTGATATCCGAACTGGACACACTGAGTGAAAGCAAGAGCTGAAATAGTCATGCACAACTAAGTTACAGCCAAGTGTTCTAAAAGCCTAATCAAAATTATATTTATCTTAAGAAGAATAATACTCTCCTATTGTGACTATTGCTACTGAAATTATCCCATGGCTTTGGTTTTGGCAGGAGTGCTGTCAGTTAATTGAGTCACACCACTTTGTTCATTCTTGCAGAGGCTCTGGATGGCAGCTAGCTGTATATTTCTGTAGTTATTCAAACAGAGGGAACCAGTTAATTATGATTTAATTTATGAAATCAGTTGGGACAGGATAGATTACCCTGAGATAGCAAATAACTCGAAAAAATCTTAGCACCTTACAACAGCAAAGGTTGGCTTGGAATTCTGCCACGTGTCTGTGGACGCAGCCAGGGGACTCCTCTCTGCACTGTTTTCCTCACTCTGAGACCTAGCTGATGAAGCAGTCTCTATCTAGAACGTGGCCTTCTTCCTGTGGAGGGAAAAGAGAACTCTTGAGGATCTCGCACTGGCAATTAAGTGTTCCTTGCACACTCACAGGCCAAAATAAGTCTGATGGACCTGCACAAACACAGGGGGCTTGGCAGTGCAGTTCCTCCCTATGCTTGGAAGGGGAGAGCATTTGAAATATTTGCTGAAGACCCCTAAAGACCACCAAGCTTATGGAGTTTTGTAGATGCTAAGGCTTTTAGCAAATCTAGCAAAATCCAGTTTTGTGCCAGGCATGGTACTAGGCACAGAAGACATAGTTCTGTAGTTTCACAAACTTCATGGGTCCTTAAGATCAAAGTTATACAAAATGGTGTCTTTGAAGGTAGAAAATTCAAAAGACCCAGCTGTAGGCTAGCTTCTTCTTTTGCAGAAGAGGGAACTAAAGCCCAGAGGTGCGGTCAAGATGATCCAGATGGAAGAAGCCTGGTTTTCATACCCCAGCACTCCATTAAAGCATGTGGGAGAAAGGAGGTTTAAAGACAGCTCTATGTTTATAAAGCTCTCTTGGATGTCGCATAAATGGGTAGGGCATCCTGTTTATATGGAAAGACTAAGGAATGTAGACAAGACAGCCACTTTGAGAGCTATGACAGAGGCCAGAAGGGCCATGAACCCTAAAAAGGGCCAGGAAAGCTGTGGTCAGCTGCTCTGACCTGGCACCAGGCTACCCATCAAGCTCCTTGCAGAGTCACCCCTGTTAACACTTAGCCATGTGGGATGGGTGATCCCCCGGTCTGGAGGAGTGGAGACATCTCATGAAACAGTTCAAGTGTATGTGGTTAAAAAACAAAAACAAGAACTGTTCACTCAAAGTGTCTAAAAGCAAGACTGACTTACATATCAATGTATAGGCTGCTTTCTTTGCCCACATTAAACATCTGTGGAATACAGAAATTGACGGGACATCTCCCAGGCATGGCTTGGGTAGGCAAAAGAGCTATGGATTTCCTCTGGTTTGCCTTTGGATCTCAGTTCTCTCACTTACGTGCTGTGCAGGGATCATAATAACGAGCATTGTGGGCTTCCAAGACAAATTATATAAGAGAAATTCTACAATGCACCAGCCACTTGGCAAGTATATTTTTGGTACTCAGTGAGCACAGAAGCAATTTTAGTTTCCTTTGCCTGTCACTTTGGTAGCTCAGCTGAACTAGCAGTCACATTTTTCTATTTATTTATGTGTCCTACATTGTATTAGGCTAGGCTTTGCCAACAGACAGCATTTCAGTGAATTAACACAATTGAAATGTATTTCTTGTTCACATAGTCATCCTGCACTGGTGTTGGCAGAGTCACCCTCCCCATACTGATGGTGGCTTGATATATTTATTCTGTGGCTTTCAAGGTTGCCCTAAGTGTTGACATCTCAATGGCATAGGAGAGAGAATGCTCATGTAGAAGCATCTGGGGAGGGTGAAGGGCCTGGGCCTGGAGGTGGGGCCATCATTTATGTGCACAGTCACTCAGGAAAACTGAGTTACATGGTCACACCTCTTGTAAGGAAAACTGAGAGATCTCATCTAGCTGTATTTTTGCAAACAAAAATAAAAAGCATAAAAAGCTTAGCTTTCCATGAAGGAGCGGCATAAACATTTGGCAGGGAAGATGGACAGTTAGCAGTCTTAATTACTGATCAAGAACAAACTGCGCTTCCCTTATAGCTTTTATCACCATCCAAATAAATAGATAAATAGACAACAACAAGCACATAGAGAAAGGTGAGATAGAATAGAGTTGCCCTGGGAGAACCCAGGAATGCCTTTGGTAAGACGAAGGTAGATTTGACCTGGACCTTGAGTGAAAAGGAAGTACTATACTTTGATTCTAATTTTCTTTGTAAACAACATTTATTTAATTTTTATTAGGCATCATATAGTGAGGATACGAAGATAGAAAGAGGCAGGCAATATGGGCTGGATCAGAAAACAAGCAAAGGTTAGCTAAGCGATCATGCTGAAACACAATTATTTTATGAAGCCAGACTTGGCTAACAACTTTTTCATCAACAAATTTTGTTCTGTACAAAAGTATCGCCTACGTTGTTTTTCACATCTCTGTATTTACTAGAACAGCCAAGAGGACTGTACTGTAGATACGATTTTTAAATCTTAGTGTTTTTTTTAATTAGTCTTGAAAAGAGTACTTCTTAGTGAAAGCAATTCTTACAGCTTTGTTTTCAACCAACTAAAACAAGTTACTCTAACATGTTTTTCCTCCACATTCTAAGGTCCTAATTGTGCTGTTTTTTGACTTGTCTTGAGAAAGTAACTTTTTGGGGGAAAAAAAATACCTACAGTTAGAAAAAAGAATGAAAGTAGAAACCGAGTTTAGTTGACTGTATGAATAAGGAAAAGAAACTAATCTACCTCAAAACAACTCTATGAGATAGGTTTATCATCATCTACTTTATGGGAAAGGATTTAACAACAAAGATTATAATGATAGCAGACTCTTACTTAGTATTACCTATGTACTGAGAACTGTTCTAAGTGATACCTCCATTGGTCTATATGTATCTGTCTATCACTTATGTAATCTTTGCAGCAGCAGTAAGAGAGGTGCCCATCCTAAGTGTGGGGAAACTGAGGCAGAGCAAGATGAGTAATGTGCAAGGTCATGGAGTTAATGAGCGTGGAGCTGGGTCCACTGTCCATGGTTACATCAGGCCATGCTGCCTGAAACAGGTTCAAAATACTCAAACACACTCTGAGGCAGTAGCAGAAACAAGATGGAATTTCGGTGTGTCTGCCTGTGAAGCACCTGCTTTCTCTTCTGCTCCACACTGTCTTTCAGCAGGTCTGAGGTATAGGGTGAAGAGGGGAGAGGGCATTGTAGGTGGGGTCCAGCATGAGCAAGCACTGAGGGAATTCAGAAAAAGCCCCCAAAACACACACTTTTGCATTTCCCAGCCTTCAGTGCCCAAATACCAGTGGCTAATTTCATAACTCAGCAGAAATTCTTCCTTGGTTACACAGGCAGCAGGTTCTGGCCCAAGACACATACATACTGTCAATGTGTTTATTCACATGGAGAGAGGCTTCTCTCAAGTTGGCGCCTGAGCTGTCCCAGGAGCAAGAAAAGACAAGGAAGCCTCGAGAAGGTCCAGAGGCCAAGAGAGGGGCAGCTGGTTGTGGAAGAGACAGCCCAGAGCAATCCTGGTACCACTGCAGATTCCAAGAACATCAGAGCCAGGAGGGGTCTATGGCTCACCTGGAGATGAAGGAACTGAGCTTCAGGAAAGTGCACCCTGTGAAATGCTTAAACAAGGTTATATCGTTAATTTCTAATAAGAGCCCAATAAGAAATGATTCCCATTTACAGATAATGAAATGAGGCTTCAGAGATAGAATGTGGCTTGCCTAGGGTAGAACCAGGATTCAAGCCCAGAACTCTCTAATTCCATGGCCTATGTTCTTAGCCAAAAAGCCATATTTCCTAAAGACTGTGACTTGCTTAACAACCACACAGATATCCAAGTGACAGAGCCAGAGCCAGGGTCCTGTGCCCTCTGCCTGCCAAGGACCTCAGATTTCCATGGCTATCAAACAGTGAGACGATCACCCACACAGAGATCAGCCATATATTTCATCAATACCTCTTAACATTCTGCCCTTCATTGCCCTGGAATGGGTCTTGTTCAAACTTCCCTTCCACAGCTCAACAAATAAGCAAACAGAAATAAAAAGCTTAGCTTTCCATGAAAAGGCAGTGTAAACATCTGGCAGGCTTCCTCGATCTTGGCTTCCTCCGGTTGGGTCTAAGTGCACAACTTGAGTGTATTTGGGTTTCAACAGAGGGGGCCTTGCTAGACGTTACTCAGCACTCTGCAAAAGCAAACCCGCCCAAAAACTTACTGATGGAAATACAAGTACTCTTGTTTGTTGACCAAAAGCTAAACAAATCGTTTGAGGTTTTGGGTTCAAAAATGCAGTTCCCACATATTCAGTTGGGATATGTGAGAGTGTATGTGTATATTTGCTTAAATCTTGTCTGGACTAAGATGGGGTATAAATATAAATATGTGCAAATAACTTAAAATAAATAAATTTGAGAAGAAAATTGTCTTTTTTTCAGTTTTATGAAATGAAATGGGCCATACTGGATCTCAAATACAGACCAGCCTTTGCCAAAATTGTCGAGTTGGTCAAGTTTTCTATAGCATCTGGATAACTTTGGGAGTCAGTTAAGCTCTCTGGGCTCTAATTCCTCATTTGTAAAATGGGGATAATATTAGAATAATGTAAAATTGGCTATGGTGAGGATGGATTTAGAAAATGATGTGAAAGCCTTATAAACTGTAGAATCTTATACACAGACAATTGGTTGTTGTGTTTACTGCTATTTTCTCTGTCAGGCACAGGTCTCATTGTGGCACCTTCTTTTCTATAATTCACCAACTCAGCTGGTCTCCTGCTGCTCCTTGCCTGCCCAAAGACCCTAGGAAGGCCTCCTTTCCACTGGCAGTCCCCTACCCGACAAACATCAGAGCTTTTGCAAAAAAAAAAAAAAAAAAAATAGGTGTCGAGTGGATTTGGTTGTGGATGAGAAAGAAAAGAAAACTGTCATAAGCAGATTTAAGAAAGCACAAGTTAAGTAGCCACTCAGAGTACTAACCAGGTTAGTACTAATCAGGTTAACTCCACCTCTCAAGAGAGAAGATACAGGAGTGAAGTCCTTTCTAAGCAGCAGAGCAGAACGTTCATCTCTCTGGAGGGATATGGTAGGAGGAAATGAGTTGTAGGCAGGTATATAACAGGTAGGACAGGCAGGAAGGAGTGGTATGAGCAAGACTGAGAGAGATTAATCAGCACTGGATTTTCAAATGGCAGTCAATTATACACACACCTGGGGCATTTGCAAAGGACGGATAGCTAATAAATCATTAAATACATGAACAAACGAATGAATGAATGAATGAATGAATAACTTTAAACAGGATGATGTAAGAAAAGTTCAGCTCTGGTAAACTTACCCAGGTGTTCTAATCAGAAAATGAAGAAGGAACTGGTTTTAATTCCAGCTTGCTTATCAGATTTCTGTTTTGTGGCTTAATCTGATTTTATTTGGAATTACATAGCAGGGAAGGACACCATAATCCCTCCAGTGCTACGGACAGTTGAAGACCCTGATCCTAATCCAGGATGCACTTGGGTGCTGAGTGTCAACGGAAGCCCCTAAGAGAAGATCACACCCCACTTTCCTGCCACCTGATGTACCAACAGCAGGGAAGCACCGAGTGTAGGACATGGCACACTCGAGCGGAAACACAGGGCAGACAACAGTGGAGGAGTCTTCTGTAGGGGGACCATATTCAAGTCACAAGGTGAGACAGGTCCAGCAGGTGCAGTGTGGTTCTGGGGAACACTGAGAACCAAGACGAGCAGGACAAGATGGATCCCAGGAGCCCAGGTCCAATGAGGTGGCAGCTCCGAAAGCAACAGGATCGGCCAGAAAAATTGGCCCAAAATGTGGAAGGGAAGATCAGGAAGATATTCTGGTCACTGAACTGGCAGGAAACAGGAACAGCAGTGTCAAGCTTGGCTGGGATTGTGGGTGGCCTTTGCC
>RJWJ010020401.1:15319-29230 GCA_004363605.1 Indri indri | reverse complement strand
TACCATGGAGTACTATTCAGCTTTAAGAAACAATGGTGATATAGCACCTCTTGTATACTCCTGGATAGGGTTGGAACGCATTCTACTAAGCGAAGTATCCCAAGAATGGAAAAACAAGCACCACATGTACTCACCATCAAATTGGTAGTAACTGAACAACACATAAGTGTACATATAAGAATAACATCTACTGGATGTCAGGTAGGGAGGGAGGGGGAAGGGGAGGGGTGAGGGGGAGGAGGGGATGGATATATGCATACACAAAGGGTGCAATGCGCACCCTCCGAGAGATGGACACGCTTGGGACTGGGACTTGGGGGGAAGGGGGGGCAAGGGCATCATACGTAACCTAAACACCTGTACCCCTATAAACAACCAACAATAAAAAAAAATAAAAAATAAAAATAAAAAAAAAAGAAATAAGGATGTTTCGGTTCATTTAACAGACATGAAGAACGTTTTAAGAGGTGCAACCTCTTTGAAAAATGGAACAGACTCTTGAACTCATATAGCATACTAGATATGTTTGTAAATAAACTTAGAACGTAGAGGAGGGCGGATTGTTTAAGCTTAGGAGTTCGAGACCAGCCTGAGCAAGAGTGAGACGCCGCTTCTACTAAAATTAGAAAGAAATTAATCGGCCAACTAAAAATATAGAAAAAAAAAAAAATTAGCCTGGCATGGTGGCGCATGCCTGTAGTCCCAGCTACTCGGGAGGCTGAGGCAGAAGGATCACTTGAGCCCAGGAGTTTGAGGTTGCTGCGAGCTAGGCTGACGCCACGGCACTCACTCTAGCCCGGGCAAAAGAGTGAGACTCTGTCTCAAAAAAAGAACGTAAAAAAAAAAAGTGAATGGGAAAAAAAGTAGGGAAAACGTTATGGAAGAAGCAGAAATTCAAAAACTACAACTGTCAGTAATGTGCCCAATACAACCGGGTACTCAGAAGATCAAGGTGAAAAGAAGATGCTGACACCGTAAGTTCACAATCTAGGAGTATTTATGAATGTAAATCTCATTTAGGGCAGCCTTATAAACCTCCTCTGGAAAGTCTATTTCCTTTCTTAGTCACCTGATACACAGTAAAACTAAGAAATTTGAACTATTTCTTCTCTTTTCAATTTGTCCTGCTCAAATCACTAATATATAGTCAAACTCTCAAAAAATACAGAGAAAAACAGTATAAGACATGAGAAACTTCCAAATAAATAATCAACACATGAATGACAGTCACCAAAAACACATTTATTGTGTGCCTTCTGCGAGATCTACAGGATCTACATCCTGTCACTGAAGATATTAATAAGTGTAACAAAAGACAATAAAGTACAAGAATTGAGAGAGAAAAATACCATTTCATGGTATGAAGTACCAGAAAAGGCTTGAAAAAGTGACATTTTTAACTGCATATGGAAAGATAGTGTTTTCACAGGCAAAATGGGACTTTAAGGAGGATTCCAGGCAAAAGAAATGAACTGAGCAAAAGGACAAGGTGAAACAGCCCTTGTGTGGAGGTGTTTCAGTAAGGAGTGCCACCCTGTGGGGAACTGTCACTGACAGTGGGACTCCCTAGAAGTCTTCAGGTGTTTCAATACACATTTAATGAGCACAATGTGCAGGTGCCAGTGACCCAAGAACAAGCAAGACTAACAAGGTATTTGTAACCATAGCTTACAGTTCGGTGGGGCAGCAAACAACATAACAAACAATTTCAGTAGAATGCAGTAAGTACTACAATGAAGGACAGGGCCTGCAGAGTGCACAGCAGGGTTACCAAACATGCCAGTAGCCCAAACAGGCAGGATGGGCAGGCTGCCCAAAGGTGAGAAGAAAATACCAGGCCAAGGGGAGGTGGGGTGTGTGTGAGATGTTAATGGGAGTGGTGCAGAGTGGGCAGGAGTTCCAGGAACAAGTGCTTTAGGAAGATGAAGTTGACAGTGATATGCTGCACAAATTAGAGGAAGACTGAAGCTAGGAACCGCAATAGGCCTCTGCGACTATTCTGACAAGAGATAGTGAGGGCCGAGCGCGGTGGCTCACGCCTGTAATCCTAGCACTCTGGGAGGCTGAGGCGGGAGGATCGCTTGAGCTCAGGAGTTCGAGACCAGCTCTGAGTAAGAGCGAGATCCCGTCTCTAATAAAAATAGAAACAATTAGCAAGTCAACTGAAAATAGAAATAAAAAAATTAGCCGGACATGGTGGCTCATGCCTGTAGTCCCAGCTACTCGGGAGGCTGAGGCAGGAGGATCGCTTGAGCCCAGGAGTTCGAGGTTACTGTGAGCTAGGCTGATGCCACGGCACTCACTCTAGCACGGCAAAAAAAGAGGTAGTGAGAACTTAGGTGAGATGAGGGAAAAAGAAAGGAATGACTCACATGAGGAAGAAATTCCAGTTGAAAAACAGGTAGGGATGGCAAACACTAGCCTGAGTGGGCCAGCGAAAAGAGTCAAAGGCAACTACAAAGCCTGGGTGCCACTAAATACTACAGAAAATCAGTAGGCAGCATAGGCTGGCATGGGGATAGATAGAGGAAAGCACAGACATGCTGAAATTGGGGCACTGGCAAGACACCCAAGTTAATATGTTAGCCAACATTCTGATATGGGGAAATGGGACTTCGAAGGGCAGACAGAACATATGTGATAGAAGTGGGAAACAAACACACTGACAGAAATTATGGAGATCTGTCAAATGTCTACTTGTAGAGCAGTGGGCAGTTCTTCCCCCAGCAACATGTGGCAATGCCTGAAGGTATCTTCAGTTGTTAGAACTGGGGTGCAGTGGGGGGTGCTACCAGTATCTAGCGGGTAAAGGTTCTGGATGCTACTAAACATCCTATAATGCACAGGGCAGTCCCCAACAACAAAGAATTATCCAGCCCAAAATGTCAGTAAGTATCGAGGTTGAGAAACCCCGCTCTAGAGAATCACATGAGAAAGAGCAATTAGAAACATGGAAGAAACATTTCCTACATTCTAATACACATTAATTATGTAAAAAAAATAGTGTCAAAGGATATACACTGTGGTATGTCAACTACCCAGTTAAAAAAAAAAAAAATCACACGTGGGAAAACCAAATACAAATGATGCTCATTTCCTGCTCCAAAGAATGTGGCTATAACTGGTCCAGAGTGCTCAGCTGGTAAATCAGATACCACTCACTTCTATAAAATTTTAATATTAAATTGACTTAAAAAATACTTCATCTGTCTGTGCACAGAGCATAAGTACTATTTGCTGCAATCATACCAACCTCCCACACCGAATGCCTATGATTCCAGAAATGCTATGCAGTTAAGTATTAATTTTTCAGTCTACTCTATTCACATAGCAAATAAAAATCACCCATCTATATTCCAAAATACACTGCTGGCTTTAGTAGCAAGGATATCATTTTATTAGATGAACTCACTAAAATATTTAACAAAGTCCAGCAATAGACACTAAAAGCAATTCTTTTCTTGGGTTAGATTTGAACCTGTTGACTGAAAAGGTTACAGTCAAGTGCTCCTCCATATCACTAATACCAAGAAGTTAGTAGGTCTGGTTTAAATGTAATACATTTTTTTTCCAATTTTTTATTTTTAATTATTATGGGTACATAACAGTTCTATATCTTTAGAGGGTACATGTGATGTTTTGATACAGGCATACAATGTGAATTATTCAAAGCAGAGTAATGGGGTATCCATCACCTCAGACATTTAGCATGTCTTTGTGTTAGGAACACCTAAATTCTATTCTTTTAATTATTTTGAAGTATACTCTAACATACTGTTGATTATAGTCACTTTGTTGTAAATGCAATACATTTTAAGCATTTGTAAGGGGAGAGAAAACATACCAGAGAACGAAATCGTACAGATTCTATTTGTCCATACTCTTTAAAAAATGACTTCAGCTTCTAAAATTAAAAAATACGTATATACATTAGCTCACTTTCAGAACATCAAGTAAGTGCTACAGAAAGAAATTAAGTAAAATTGTCTGATAATCCTTTACTTCCAGTTTTATTTTAACAACATTTCAGGAAAAGTAGGTGACTATTCAGTTGGATGAACAAAAAATTTCACTAAAACTTACATGCAAAGAAAATTCAATTCAAATTCTTATTAGTATTTATCAGGTGCATAATATTTTTCCTTCTATCTTTTATAATATTTACCACATGTAAATTAAGATTAGACTTATAGCTTCCACAGATTCTCTCATCTTATCACATTGGCTTAAATCAGAAATGATGTTTAAGGATGCTTATGTCACTATGAGAAATTCTCCAGCTATCTCTAATGAAGACCACTAGATTGAAGAAAATCCTTAAGGGCAAGTTTTATACATTATTCTTATGACTGGCTCAGGATGTGAAGGATGCATATGTTTTATAGGTAGGGCAATAATTTCTTTTCTTTTCTTTTTTTTTTTAAGTGACAGGGTCTCACTATGTCGCCCAGGCTGGAGTAAAGTGGCTATCTGCAGGTGCGATCATAGTGTGCTACAGCCTGCAACTTCTAGCCTCAAGTGATCCTCTCAATAGGACAATAATTTCTACAACCAATTCTAACTAAAAAATAATTTACTGAATGGTTAGTATTTGTGCAAAGCACTATACAAACACTCCCTTCCCTTGAGCTCCTTATAATCTAATAGAATCAATAACTAAAACTATGCTACAAAGTAAAATGTGTTCTGTCCTACAAAATAATCACAAATCAAATGCTGGGAGGCAAATAGGTAAGTGAAAATGGAAAAAATCAGCAAGTTTTTTTTAAATGTTTTGTTTTTAAGGAAGTATTAACAGAATTTAAATTGTCTTTCAAAAGATAAGCAGGATTTTTTTTTTTTTTTGAGACAGAGTCTCACTGTGTTGCCCTGGCTAGAGTGAGTGCCGTGGTGTCAGCCTGGCTCACAGCAACCTCAAACTCCTGGGCTCAAGCAATCCTTCTGCCTCAGCCTCCCGAGTAGCTGGGACTACAGGCATGCGCCACCATGCTCAGCTAATTTTTTCTATATATTTTTAGTTGTCCGATTAATTTCTTTCTATTTTTAGTAGAGACGGGGTCTCGCTCTTGCTCAGGCTGGTTTCGAACTCCTGAGCTCAAACAATCCGCCTGCCTCGGCCTCCCAGAGTGCTAGGATTACAGGCGTGAGCCACCGCGCCCGGCCAAGATAAGCAGGATTTTGATACAAGGATTGTCAACAGAGTGACTGCCACATGAACACAAAAAGCAAAGGGCACGTTTTTGGTTCAGTGACCCCCACATAATGGAAGAAACTGAGGATGTATTCATTCTTTTACACAACAGCTACTGATTGAGCCCCTACTATGTACAAGGCACCATTTTAGGTGATAAGGATAGAGCAGCAAAGAAAAGAGATTAATATCCCTAAACATATGGAGCTTACATTCTAGTGGCATATAGTAGGAGATAAGGCTGAGAGAAAAAAACTAGACAGGTCAACGCAATAGTTCAAATATGATCTGCAAAAGCGTGAATTCGGGCAGTGCCTACAGCAATGAAAAGGAGGGGATGGATATTGGAATCTATCTACAGAATTATTTTAATAGGAAGTCATTTACAATGAAGTTATAAAAATGCTTATTCAATAAAGGAAGAAGGGTAAACAAAGTTACTCATTTCTTTAAATTTTTACAATACACAAACTACAAACTCACCTTCTTATTACATGTCACAGGCAAATTGCCAACAAACACAGTTCTCTCATTCTTTAATCTCTCTTCTTCTTGGTTGATCTGAATTTTCTTTCTTTGATTTACAACTGTGTCATCTACATCGTCAAGTACTTTTCTATCTGCAACTTTAACACCAGATTGAGAATTTTTCCCTTTCTGCCCTTGTTTCTGGTGAATTTCTTCTTCTAAATCAGCACTCGCTAGAGCACTTTCCCTTTTTAAGGCAAAAACAAAAGAAAATAAGACGTAAAAGTTATGTAAGTCAGGTCTAGAATTTGACAAAGCACAGTCCTAAACTCATGATTAGAAACATTTCCCAATGACTTCCGGCTATTCCTAAATATAAACTTACCACTCACAAATATATCGAAATTTTTAAAGCAGCATTATCTAGAAAGTTAACTAGTATCTTTAGAAAACAAATCTATAACTCAAGAGTCAAAAGAAGTTAAGCTCAATTTTTAAACATATGCCAAAACTGCCAGGTAATAGCAGCAGCAAAAGTTGTTTATCTAAATGAAAGCTGGTTCATTTAAAACTGTCGGAGCTTTAGTTTATGCTCTATCAATGCCTAATTTCATTCTCTGCTCTAAAACTTTAGGGGCACTATAACACTCCCCAGGAGTCTAAAAAGGTTAATATGCCTGCAAAATACTTACTTTGTAAAAGCAATCTGACCAATAGGACGAACCAAATTCCCTACTCATAATAGTTCTGTCATATTTAAAGGACTGCTTACCAAAAGTAAATTCTGAAATGGCAAATACAATATAAAGTATTGGTGCACATGGGTAAGTAAGGTCTGAGCATCAATCCAAAAATAGAACACAGTTGGGTACAGTGGCACATGTCTTTAGTCCCAGTGACTGGGGGGCTGAATCAGGAGGATCGCTTGAGCCCAGGAGTTCAAGGCTAGCCTGGGCAACATAGCGTGACCCTTTCTCAAGAAGAAAAAAAAAAAAAGAGAGATTGCTCTCAGAGAATCCAGTAGCTTCAACAAGAAAAGCAGTCATGTGAAATGTAACACAGAAGACTCATATGACAAAGGGTACATTACCCATTAAATATGGCAAAGATGGCAACAAGGTTAGGATGGCCTGCCTGAGCACTGCTATGGGCAGGGCAAAAAGAAAAACAAAAAAACCACCACGACCAGACTGCAAGTGTGTAAAAAGAGTGTAAGAATAGACTACTTTTTCTAAAAGCTTGACTATGAAAGACAGAATGGAGGGAATGGTAGCAAACGGAGACATACATCTGTAGACAGGGTTGTTGTTTTTTTTTTATTTCTTTTTTTAAGGCGAGAATCTTGAGCATGTTTATATGGTGGAAAGATCAAAGATAATAGGAATGAGAAAATGGATGGATCTGACGGCACAATCCCTAAGGGAGCAGAACAGGTATACACAGCTCACAGGCGGTTAAGTTAATCTTGGACAAGAAGGAAAACACCTTTCTCTGAAAGATGGGGAAGAAATTAAGGCTGTGCATAAATACATCAAGTAAATAGGCCCAAAAGCAGAAGTAGTGCACAATTGTGATTAAGAGCTCTCAGAATAGGTGAAAAGGTCCTCAGCTCAAAGAGGAGAGAGAAAAGGGAAAAGGAAATAAGGAGCTTGAAGTGGCAAAGAAGAGAGGAATGAGGAAAGTTAACTAGGACCATGTGATGGTACCTCTATTTGGATCCTGATTCAAATACACTGTCGAAAAATTTAAGTTAATGGGGGGAATTTGGTCTCTGACTGAATAACTTTAAGAAAACCAAACTCATCTTTTATACACGTTGAAATATCGTATTTATAGATGAAACGAAAAGTCTTCAGTTTGCTTCCAAATAATGAAGGGTTATTGAGTAAAGACAAAACGAAATTGGCTAAATATTAATAATTGTTGATGCTGGGTACATGGGGTTCCTTACCCTTTTCAACTTTTTTATATGTATGAGATTTTCCAAATTAGAAATATAAAATGAGAAAAAAATTAAGACAAAATTTCAATTTCTTTACCACCTATTTAACATCAAATAAGAGAATTTTACCAACCTGTTTGCCAACTTTTTGTCTGCATCAGAGTGTTTCTTCTTCACTTTCATTTTTTTTGCAGGTTCTTGCAAAAGTGGTCTTTGAATCTGGGATGTACTTTCTTCCTCCTCATCCCGTTTCCTTTTTCTGGCGGTTTCCTTTTAAAAGTTTGGAGTTATGTTTGAAACCTCACCTTTTAAAATTTTTACCCCAACCAATAATTAGTGTTCTTTCTAAATTAGCATCTCTTCTCTCTCACTGCTATATCGAATAATGAAAGGTTACTTAATATTAATCCTATCTACCCGCCTTTAGAACATGCTTTGAATAGTAAGACACTGGTTTTAAAGCTGTTCTAGCGGGTCATTCTAAATAGAACCCAGTGACTTACTTTAGGCACCGGCACGTACACGGGTTGAACATGAGGCTCAAAAGAGCTGAAGAGGGACGCCAGCCGACCTGTGCTGCCTCTGGAGAGCTTGTCGTGGAATAAACTATTGGCGACTTGTCCAACCAGATAGTCTCCGGTCAGATTCCCGCGAACATCGTCGTGTGGGTTCTTTCTAGAAACGGACGCCAGAAACTTAGCCACGCCACACCCCACCAGTTCGTCCGCCGGAGCGAAAGCACAACATCTTTGCCCAGCCACAGGTGCCGCGCGCCACTCACCCCTTCTCGGCACTTTTCTTTTTCTTCCGTTTGTTCTTCCCCTCCACAGCCATTTTTATTTCAAGGCCTCTCAGACAGCAGCAACACACGAGCCGCACTTCCGGATTCCGGCTACTTCCGCTCTAGGGCCACGCCCCTTCCGCTCCGCGCCGCAAGCGGCCGCGCAGAGCGTTGAAGGAGACGCTCGGGCGCGAGCACGGGAGAGGACGCCGAATTGTTCCCATCGGCTGGCTTTCCTCGCTTTTTTTCAAGGAACCTTAGTTCACTCCCAGGGAGTGAAGAAAGTCTTACGAGGGTAGCAGAGGCCTGAAGTATGAATAAGAATCAACCAGGCTGGGAGTGGGGTGTAAATCCAAACAGAGGGAAAAACACGTAGAAAACTTGAATTGCTTAAGAGGAAGGAAGGAGGTGTGACAAGCAATGAGCTTACGGGGGTATATGGAACTAAGTATTTACAATTTGAGTCGGTGTGAAGAGTATACAAGAGTTCTTTGAACTGTTCTTACATCTTCTGAAGTTTGACAAAGTAAAGTTAAGAGCACACAGTTGGAGAGCACGGCTCTAACTGATCAAATGGATATACAATTCGAAAGATTGTAATGCTACTCTGCTGCTCTACCAGGAAAGGTGTATGGTTGGCACTCAAAACTCTGTATGCTGGTCTCTCAGCCTGCCCTCCAAGACTCATCTCCCTCCAAACCCTTCCATTCTAGCCAGCTTTTCTTCACCGCCTCCACTCTTGTTATTCCTGCCCCAATAATTGCCCTCTTCTTTCCCCTTATCTTTCAAGACCCGGCTCAGATACTATCTCACTTATGAAAATTTCTCTGCTATTTACTGTAGGGACATAACTTTTCCCAAGCCCCCATCGTACCTACTATAATCGTTTTTTGCATTAGTGTTATTTATTTACACACTCTCTTTAGATACAACGCAAGACATGAAGAGTATGTCTTATTCATCCTGCATGCTGTATCCCTATTCACTTTACCTAGAGAATACTTGTTAAATTGACTTCAAGGTAATAAAAGATTACTGGATAAATTATTGAATAGTTTCGGTGGTAAAACAGGATTTGACTTTGAATCTTTCGGGAACAGGCTTGCTTTTTGAATGCTCTTAACTAAAGTTCACTGGGACCTTTTATTGCCCCCATCACATAAGGTTATGAAAAAAACCCATATTTAACTGCTTGGCCCTGGGTTTTGATTACGAGCCCTTTATTTTGGTTTCCCATAATCTTGATCATCTGTCATCACAAAAATGACACAAACCTATATCCACACAAACATGAGATGCAACTCATGCCTCTGTCCTATACAGTCCAGTGAAGAAATACTATTCCTTTTCCCTCAGGTCTCTCAATCAATCCTGTTCCTTCTCGATTCCTAACATTATTCCATGAATCACCTCCTAGCTGGAGCACTGCAACCTCATCCTATCTGGCCTTCAGGACTCTTCCCCTCCACTCTAGCCTATATGACCCACCTTATTTAGCCAGGTGTCTCCTCACAGGCCTTCTCTAAGTTTTTAACATGCTAACCCTGTGAATCTCTAAGAAGGGAATGTGCCATATATAAGCATTACCAAAATATGTTTGATAATAAATTCCCAGAGCATTTCCAGGGACCAGAATTCTAGGACCTTACTTTGGGAAGTACTGTTCTACACGTTTTAAAACTCATCCCTTAAAAGTTAAGCTAACTTCTATGAAAACAGACATTCCAATGATGCTTTAAAAACACATGTTTAAGCTTTTTAGGCCTTAAAAAAGTTTTTGTTTTAAAGAAAGTATTTTCTTTTGTTAGAAAGTCCACCAAAGGGGCCAAAAAACTACATTATTGATTTTAAAAACTTTGGGGCAATGCAGGGTTTCTCAACTTCAATTCATATTAAGATTACTGGAGACCTTTAAAGATCAACATCCAGGTATCACCCCAGACCACTTAAGTACAACTCTTTGGGGATGGGGTCTACGTATTGACTATTGTTTTAACAGTGCCCACCTGATTCCAATGTGCAACAGAGTAGAGACCAGCAAGGGTCCAAATAAAAGAGAAAAAAGCTGATGGTAATGGTTTCAAGTGTTAAAGAAAAAATAAAACTTTTATTTGATTTTCTTCTTTGGACAAACCTCCAAGTCTTAATAAAAATATTTACATTCAGACTCAAGCAAAACAGTGTATGCAAAGATAAAAGAATGCCTAATAAATCCCTTATCTGGTTAATGGACTTTTAATTTTTATAGTTAGAATCCCTTTTTTGTATGTTAATTAATCCCTTGTGATAATACATACTGGGTATGTATGTTCCAGTCAGTCGTCACCTACAGAAATGAACTAAAATTACTTAAATCTTTTAGAAACAAAATCAAGGATTCACAAACTATGGCATTTTATTTCAGAGCCTTTGCTTACATTTGTACAATATATTACATAATTCTTCATTGTTTGCAGATCCTAATATATACTTTATAGCTTTTATTCTATAAGCTTTTTCTTCAACATTTTGCTGTCAACAAATCTTTACAGTCCTGTACAAATTTGAATAACTTGAAACCATTTTCAACAAAATTAGTTACTGTAAGCACACACTACAAGACTGAAAATGCTTTTCTTAGAAAAGTCGAATGTAAAGGATTCTGACACGTCAGCATCTACAACAAAACGCTTCGAAATTCTCACATGTCGTACTGCCAGAAAACAAATAAAACATGCCAGCCCCATCCAAAAAAAGTACACAGAACTACAATTAAAACAGCAAAACAGTCTGTACAGTAAAGTACTGTGTATTAACAGTGCCAGGTATTAAATAGCTTGAATGAACACATCCGCAATATACAAATGTCTTACAAAGGTGAAGAATTAAATACAAGTGCCAAACAGAACAGAGATTGGAATCATACAACGTAAAGTCAATACAAGTGAAAACAATTTTGCGTTCATTTTGGATTTTATACAAGGCATTTAATTTTATAGGCCTACCACCCCAATTAGCTATTTATATTTAAAATAACCATCCTTTTGAGTTCGTATCGACAACCTTGAACCATACTAATACATTACTTGTTCCTGAAGTCCTTTTCTTGTAGCTCATAATAAAATAAGCAATACAAATGAATTATCTGTATTTAAGGGAAAAGAAACATTTACAAGAAAACACAAAAATATAACTGTTATAATTCATTATGAATAAATATACACTTTGAACTGGCTAAGTACAATCTTTATACATTGTTTTTAAGATTTAATACAGTTTATTAGCCATTTTCTTTTTTCACACAATGTATTATATCAAAATTAAAAAAAAATACTGATTTATAGAAAAATGGCAAAGTACAGTAGTTCCATTCCAATTTGAAGGGGCATGAAAAGCCACTGCAAGACCTTTTAGCCTAATTCAAACCTGTAAACATTTTCAGTCTTTTTTAAAGAGAATCTTTAATATTTGGTTACCAGGATTGATGTCTAATATCCTGTTAACTGCAGGTTTTGAATTTATTACATGTGCTTGACTTATACAATTAAAGCCACCCTAAGGTGACTTGCTTTAAAAAACAATTAGCTTGTACAAATGAAAATAGGTTCATATTTTTTCATAAATAAATGGAAAAATATCAAATGTTCCAGCTTTAACAAAATACAAGGGAATACATATACAGTAAGATATCTTTTAACATGTTCTGGCCCACCTCGTAACTATGCTTACTGTATTGTCTCTACAGGCAGTGAAAAGCCTCCATTTGCCACAGTGGAAGGCCTTCAAGTTACCAGACACACAATTCCCAGACAAGTTGGAAACAATTATTGCTTGAGGAAAAGCAGTTCATTGTACTTTTTCTTCATAAAAAAGTGCACTTAAGTGCCAAGTCAGCTTGTCAAGAAACAATTTTTAAATATAAAATAGTGCTTGTCTGATTTTTTTGTGCCACTGTGCAGTATAAAAAAGACGTGGCCCTCAACAGCCATTAAGTGCAAAGTGCTTTAGCAAGTCCTGCTGTCACCTGCACTCAACTGACATTCCATTTTGTGATGCGCTGGACATTGATGGTTCAGCTAAAGTTAACATAACAGCAGCTGTTATGGAACTGGATGAAGGTGATGAGGAGGATGAGGATGTAGCAGCACCTAAGGAAAATGGAGACCAAACCAGGAGCTTAATAAAAAGTGTATTTACCAATAGAAAGAAAACATTAGTCCTCTGAATTGAAATCCTATTGTATTCCTCAAAATCATTTAGCTTACCACAAGAGCAGGCAATATTCACAGTACCATGTGCCCAACTACAGAAGTAATAAAAAATGACAGGCCGGGCACGATGGCTCATGCCTATAATCCTAGCACTCTGGGAAGCTGAGGCAGGAGGACTGCTTGAACTCAGGAGCTCAAGACCAGCATGAGCAAGAGTAAGACCCCATCCCTACTAAAAATAGAAAGGAAAAAAAAATTTAGCCAGGCAACTAAAAATAGAAAAAACTAGCTGGGCATGGTGGTGCACGCCTGTAGTCCCAGCTACTTGGGAGGCTGAGGCAGGAGGATCACTTGAACCCAGGAGTTTGAGATTGCTGTGAGCTAGGTTTACACCATAGCACTCTGAGCCCAGGTAACAGGGTGAGACTCTGTCTCAAAAAAAAAAAAGAAAAATGACACACCAGGAAAGGTTCCTGCATGGATTAAAGAGGGGAAAAAATTGTGTGGCCAGTCTATAAGACATGGAACTACAACACAGAATACATTTCCTGTAACAGTGAAACAAATGCCATAAAGAGCTTTGAATCAAATAGGAAAAATCTGTAATCCAGCCAATAATCTTCTCCCCCCTCCTGATTCTTCCATCTTTCTGCATGTGGAGTTTTCTTATACATTTAAATCATGATGAGAATGAGAAGCTAATTGCTTCTAAAGTTGGAACAAAAGAGTCCATAGCTTAACTACCTCATTCTCCTCCACTAGATTTATAAAGCAAATGACACATTATTTTCCTCAGGAAAATTCTTTCATTGTTACAGTGTCCCAAAAAGATTATTTTTAAAGGAATACATGCACAGGTAAAAAAAAAAAAAAAAAAATTCATTTAGCAGAGGCATATAAGGCAGAAAGGCAAATCTCCCTCTCATCCAGGACCCTCCTAATCCCTCAAATTTCCCTCCCCACTGTTACTAGTTGCTTCGTATTCTTTATAACTCTAGATGATAGGCTGGCAAATTACTGCCCCAGGGCCAAATATGGTTCACTTGTTTTTGTGAAGAAAATTAATTGTATTGGAATACAGCCATATCTGTTTGTTTACATATTGCCTATGGAAGATTTCACACTGACCATGGAAGAGCTAAGTAGTTTCTACAGAGAACAAACGGCCCACAAGCTTAAATATTTTCTGACTCTTTACAAAAAATGTTTGCAACCTCTGTTCTAGAGGAATTTTATTTCTAGAAACTAGAGATATGATATGCAAATTTAAAATATGCAGATACAGTACTTTTAAAACACAAGTGGAAGCATAGTATGATATCTGACTTGATTTTTTTTT
>RJWJ010020401.1:0-15219 GCA_004363605.1 Indri indri | reverse complement strand
ATTCTGTGCATTATAAATAAAATCTTAAATGTCTATTTTTCATCGACTTAATCATACAATAATTTCTATCTGCTATTATAAATATTAGTGTAATGAACTTCTTTGTGGCTATGTATTTTTCCTTCAGATCTATTCTTAGAACAAGCATTACCTAGTTCTCCAAACATATAGTCAAAATGTTTTCCAAAGTAACTGCGCCAATGCTTGCAGCAATTCCTAAAGATATGAATTTCACTATATTTTTTCTAGCATTGGTTTTAGTTATATTAATTTATATTTCCTTGATAACCAGGATTAACTCCTGTTTTGAAGGAGTTTCTGGATAAATGTATTATTATATAGGAAGCTCCTATACAAAAAGCCTTTGGTTACTAAAGAGTGGAGAGCTCTAGTAAAAAGCACTTCAACTGTCAATGTCTTGATTATAATTGATTTTTAATTATTTTAAAATGGTACATGACATCGAACACATAAAACCTAGATCCTCTTCCTTTGACAGAATGTTCTGTGTATACTTTCTGTATATTAACATTTAATTTATTTTCAAATACTCTATAACTCAGACAGATTTTCACCCATTCCACAAATCAAAAAGTCTAGACAAATTAAGGTGGAATTAAAGAATAACATGACAGCAGAAGAAGAAAGTGGAAAAATTTGAGTACAAAAAAAAGGAAATGAAAGCGTTTCAGAGGACAGTAACAATGGCAAAAGAAGAGGGACGGGAAGGCGAAGTCATGAGCTTACAATATGTGACACTTTTTCCCTCCTCCTACCTCTGTTGTTCCATTGCTCTGCTCCCCTTCATAGCAAAACTCAAGATTCCCCTAGGGTCTCTGTCTCTACTTCTTACCTCTTCCTCTACCCCCAACCAGCCTCAATTCAGATTCTATCTCCACAGCTCACTGAAAATGCTCTTGAATGGTCAAAACAAAGATTCTTACATTGCCAAACCCTCCCACCGCTTCCCTGACTTTCAGCAGCATTTCACATAGCGGATTGCTCACTTTCTTTTCTGGTCCAACATCTCCTGGTTTTCCTCTCTCCTCTTCATTTGGGGCTACTCCTTCATTTGGGGCTACTCCTTTCTCAAGTCTTGCTGGTTCAGTCTTCTCTTTCTCAGCTCTACCTCTAAAAGCTGGCTTGCCACAGCTTTCCTTTTCTTTTCCATCCATACTTCTTTCCTAGGTGATCTACTCAGGTCTTGGGGCTTTCAAAACCACTTGCAAAACCTACTGCACATAGATATGCCATTGACTTTAAAATTGTATCTTTAGTCCTGACTCCTCCCCTGAGCTATTAACTTACATATCCCACTGTCTACTTGACATTTTCACTTGGATGTTTAATGGGCACTTCAGAAGTTAACATAGCTGAAACATAATATTTGAACCTTATCGTGCTCCCTAACCCACAACCCATCTTTTCTACATCTGCCCCATTTCCAAAAATGGCACTATGATCTAGTTCTTCCAGTCAATAGCCTAGAAGTCATCCTCAATTCCGCTCTTTCCTTCATCTACTACATCCAATCTATCAGCAAGTACCATTAATTCAACATTAACTGCTCTCCGGTTTTATTGCAACCATCCTTGTCCAAGTCACTATCAGCTCCTACCTGAACCTCTGCAATGGCCTTCCTATTAGACATGGCTTGTGCCACTGCCCCTCTAGAATCTACCATCCACATGACAGATAGTGATGTGAGAAAATTATAAACAGATCATCACATTTCATGGTTTAAAACTTTCCAATACCTGTCCATTTTACTAAAAATCTAAACTCCTTATCCTGGCTTACAAGACCCCACATAATATAGCTTCTGCTTATCTGCCTGGTATTTCTAATTTTTTAATTTTTTCTTTTTTGGGGAGACAGAGTCTCACTCTGTCATCCAGGCTAGAGTGCCATGGCATCAGCCTAGCTCACAGCAACCTCAAACTCCTGGGCTCCAGCGATCCTCCAGGTGCCTCAGACTCCCGAGTTACTGGGACTACAGGCGTGCGCCACCACACACGGCTAATTTTTTGTTTCTATTTTTAGCTGCCCAGCTGATTTTTTTTCTTTTTTTAGTAGAGACTGGGTCTTGCTCTTGCTCAGGCTGGTCTCTAACTCCTGAGCTCAAGCAATCTACCTGCCTTGTCCTCCCAGAGTGCCAAGATTACAGGTGTAAGCCACCGCACCGGCCGCGGCTGATTATTTCTACCACTTTCACACCGCAATGGTTTTCTTTTTGTTCCTGAAAAGGTACCAGGTGTATTCCCACGTTAGAGCAGTGATTCTCAAGGGTGATTCTGCCCCCCTACCATGGGGGTATTTTGCAATGTCTGGAGACATTTTTGGTTATCACAACTGTGGGGTGCTACTTGCACCTAATGGGTAATGGCCAGGGATGCTGCTAAACTCCTGCAATGCACAAGATAGCCCCTGAGAGCAAAGAATTACCTGGCCCCAAGTGTTAACAGTGCTAAGTTTGAGAAACCCCATCTTAAGGACATATGCTGTTCTCTCCGCCTAGGACCTTTGTTATGAACTGAATTGTATCCCCCCAAAATTCTACGGTGAAGCCCTTACTCCCTAGGTGACTGTATTTGGAAGTAGGGAGGTAATTAAGGTCATACGAGTAGCATCCTAATCTGAAAGGAAGGCTGGCGCCACAGCACTCTAGCCCATGCGACAGAGAGAGACTCTGTCTCAAAACAAAATAAAAAATAAAAGAAATAAAAAGCAAGAAGAAGAAAAGACACCAGAGATCTCTCTTTCTGTACCCACAGAGGCCATATGAGGACATAGCAAACCAATGAGATAGGACCAGGAAAAAACAAATGTGCTGGCACCTTGATCTTGGACTTTCAGCCTCTAAAACTGAGAGAAAATAAATTTCTGTTGTTTAATAAGTCACCCAATCTGCGATATTTTGTCATAGCAGCCCTGGCAAAACAAGACAACTCCTTTCCCCCAGATTTTAACTTATCTCACTTCCTCTTGTTATTCAGGTATCAAGAAAAATGCGCCAACCATATGTAACCTAAAGTAACCCATCCAATCAGTGCCTTAACATCATATTCTTCACAGTGCTTTTTCCCTATCTGAAATTATCTTATTAGGATTTTTTGGCAGACTGTAAACTCCATGAAAGTGAACATTATGATTTGAAATAATTTTTTTAGTTTATAAATAATGAGGAAAATAAGACAGAGATTAGAGAACTTGCCTGAAGACAGACAGACATAAACCCGTGTTAGTTTAACACGGGTATGTGATTCCACAGAATCACAAACTCTAGTTTACGTTTGGATAAAGTAAGGTAAAATACTTACTTTCTCTCTCTTTCTTCTTTAAACGCTTTCTCCTCCGATCAATGGAAGCTACTTCAGATTTCAATGACAGATAATGTTTTCTGATTTCTTGCAGTTTTTCTTGAAGAATTGTGATGCGTTCAGCACTTGTCATATTTTCTAGGTCCGCTGTGAATTTAAAACTTTCGTTAATATATAAAAGAGAACATAGAGTATGGTTCTAGAATACAGTCAAGGCAGATAAACTAAAAAACCAAGTATTTGTTTTCCAAGCTTTTTTCCCTAGAATAGCACAATGCCTAGCACATAATACATGCGCCATATTTGTTGAATGAATATGTACAGAATTAAAGATCTTGTAACCTAAACATATGCTGAAATATCAAGTCATATACAGTATCATCACAGTGCATCATTAAAAAATCACACTTAGAAACAAGACTGGAAAGATAATAATTTTAACATTGTATATATTTTTTGAGTGACAGGACCGTGGATAAATTTTTCTCTTCTGTCCCCTTTTTATTGTTTCTTAGGAGTGTGTATAACTTTTAGTTGGAAGAAAATAAAAGCTCTAAAGCAATCTTCTATCTCCTAAGAATACTTGAGATATTTCCCTGTGTAAGAAACTCTGGTGTAGCCTTTAAGAAAAAAAGAAAAAGAAAATTATAGTGATTTCCCACACTTAAAAGTACAGAGGGAATTAGTCATTTAATGAAGTCCATGTACCCATGACCCAGCTTCAGTAATTATCAGTTTGTGGAAAATCTTGTCTCATCTGTACCCCCATGCATTCTCATCCCCAACACCAGATTATTTTAAACCAAATTCCCAACATCACATATCAGAAATATCAAGTCAGTATTGGTATTTGCCTCAATTACCTTAAAATTTTTCTTTTAGCAATATGTTTATTCAACTCAGGACCCAAATAAGATTGATACAGTGCAATTGGTTAGTATGTCTCTTAAGTTTAGTATAACCTCTTTTTCAGACTGGCATCAAGAGTTACTGGGATGAAGTTTCTATGCTTAATTGTCAATTTCATGTATGTCACTTACACATCTGAAAACTCCATTTATAAACTTTGGGTAATCGATTACTGGGTTCCTTGAGATCAGGATCCTTATCACCATTCTTTCCACATTTTCCTGGAGACTGTGTCCTTGCAGGAGATTTGGTACTATGAGACTTCATTCCAGTGGAAACTGATTTGACTGGCTGACTCTTAGTTACACTTTCACCAGCTGAAAGTTCTTCACTATCACTACTGTTTGCTGAAAGAAAAAGAAAAAGTATTAATAAACAAAAATGAACAATAAATCTGTCACAGATTTTAATGCATAATTTTAAATTAACTATTTGAATTTACTACTACAGAAAACAACCTGTCTGTAAAAATGGAAAATCACATACAAATGCAGCAGCATCTTAAGGGGGAAAAAAAACCCCACAAAAATCTCTTCTTACCTGACCTGCCAATAAACATATTTTTTAAAAAATCACTCACACTAATCTTTCATTATACTTGGTCAACTGTCAAATATACAATCATCATCTAAATGGCTTTTTATTCTATTGTATAGAACATAACGTCTTTTAAAATGACTTATTGTAGAAACTTCTTAATTCTAACACTTTCAATTGTATGCACATAACATTTTCCTACTCCTTTGGTAACAAAGACATATGATCATCATATTCAATAAAGCATCTCTCAATTTTAACATGAATAATGAAATTCTTAAGTAACTCCTATACCGTATCTTGACTAAAATAAATCAGTAGTTTCACCCTAGTAAATATATTCACTATTTTGTGAAGAATTCAGAAGTCTGTGTAATAATTATGTTACATCTAGTTTTGCTAATTGAACTTCAGTACTAGAATGGAAATACTTAACTGTGACAGCTTACCACGTGAATAGGTGATGGAGTTAGTATTTCCACAGATTACCTCTTTCTGGATAAAAGTATTATTTTAGATTACATCATAGTTAATTGACTTTACTAAATTATTCTCAAAGAATGGTTAACTCATTCTGATTTACCATGGCAGAAGCCCAATTAAGTAAAATAGGAGAATATAATCAACCACTATATCTCTAAATTATATGGAAATACTGACTTGTTGAAAATGAGCCCTTTTAGGGAAATGGCATTTAAATAGTAAAGTCTTGAAGACAAAAACATTACAGTGTAAGAAAAAATACTTCAAATATCCTATTGGTTACATCAAATAATTGATGACCAACTTAATTTGGCATGTATTTATTGATTCTTCATTAAATAACAGCCACCGGAAAAAAAAAAATTACTAGGCTCTCAAAGCCCGACAAGTATTCCAAATAGTAAAGGTACGTAGCAACTCCTCCCACTGTGGTTTTGGAAATAAAGAAACTCCATCACTCTTTTACACATATCCCCTCCCAGCTCCCCGACTGCTGCTCTGGAACCCCTGGCAACTCCTAGCTAAGACACCCAAGGCTTGGCCCCACTCTGTGCAGTGGCCTGCCTCAGCCTGGCTTTCATGGCCTTGCTGAGCACAGCCACCCGGGGCCCCAGGGACGCCATATTCACCGCCTGGAAGTCATATGGGCTCAGCAGAACCTCGGGGAGCTGGCCGAATAACCCTTTTCTGCACTGAAGTGCAGCCAAGCCGGCTGTTAGCAAAGGTCAGGCAGTGGAGGTGGCAGGAGTCTCCTGGAAGAGCAGCAGGAGGTCAGTGTGGGGCACCTGAAAAAAAATTCTTTACATATTTTCTGCTTCTTACTTTGTCTACAAAAGAGAGATAAAATGTGCAGCCCTCAGAAGAAATACAGTATATAAATTCTCTGTAGATTGATGAACTGAGAGCCATTGCTAAAATTAAGTCTTTGGTTGGAGCATACTTAGCAAAAGTATCATTTGTAGATGTTCTCAGGTCACATAGTTTGGGGTACCAAAGATAAATGTCATAGACTGGTGTTGGAATTATAGCTCTAAAGCCATCTTGATTCTTTACTTCTATGCTGGATTTTGCCTTGAAGAATTACTAAGCAATTTCATTGTAATAAAAATAATATAGGCTGGGTGCGGTGGCTCACGCCTGTAATCCTAGCACTCTGGGAGGCTGAGGCGGGCAGATTGTTTGAGCTCAGGAGTTCAAGACCAGCCTGAGCAAGAGCCAGACCCCATCTCTACTAAAAAAAAAATAGAAAGAAATTAGCTGGACAACTAAAAATATATAGAAAAAATTAGCTGGGCATGGTGGCGCATGCCCATAGTCCCAGCTACTCGGGAGGCTGAGGCAGTAGGATCACTTGAGCCCAGGAGTTTGAGGTTGCTGTGAGCTAGGCTAACGCCACGGCACTCACTCTAGCCAGGGCAACAGAGTGAGACTCTGTCTCAAAAAAATAATAATAATAATAATAACATAACTGAAGCATTTTCACAATACATGATACATGGAACACTAAGTGGAAAAAGCTGTGGAATATGAAGGTAACAAAGATGTTGATGTTTATATTATACTAGCTATTACTTTTAAAACAGATTACCTGATCATTCATTTGCAATCAATACCACTGCTGAATAATACCAACTTGCTTAATCCTAGAATTTATCTAGGATCAAAAAACTTCTGTGACTTCTTTTTTTTTAAAGCAGGTAGCCTCACAGAGTCTGTATGGTACTATCCCATATCCTGAATACACACTTTTTCTTAATGGCAGGAAAAATATATCAGCTATTATTTTTATATGTTAAAAATTAGAGGTTTCACACTTACTGCCTTTTCCCTTCTTTTTGTTGTTTACCACTGTTGCTTTATGGCTTCTTTTCTGCTTTTTGGATGAACTTCCACCTCCCTGAGCATCTTTGACTCTTTTCTGACCTGTACAGGCTATGATGGGAAAGAAATTAAGTAACGCAAAATAAAATCAAACATTTCCTAGGTATAAATTAATTCAACATTTTAGAAGCATAGAACAATCCCAAAACTACATATGCATTATGAGATTTATAAATTATCAGAGAAATTACAAATTTTTAATAAACTGTCATTAATGAAGCAAAATTCTTGTATATACTAAAACGTATATACTAAAACTTAAGGTTTTTCTAAAAAGCAAATAAAGTGTGTACATCCTTGTTAGAAAAGCCAAGATATAAACTGAAGAGTTTTTAAAATAGTACTAAGTGTTTATGAGTCTCAGTCTAGTAATTCGAAAATAAGTATATGCTGAAAATAAAAACTGAAATTGTTAAGTTTCAATAAAACCAAAATATTAAGATTTTATTACAGATTAAAATGTTAATGACATTATATCTTATAATATTAATATAATTTTTAAATGATATAATATTAATGGGATAAGTTTTAGCAGTAATTCACCCTTCTCTTTTTTTTTTAATCAATTTATTTCAAGAATAATTTAGCTCCCAAGGCACTGGTTAGCTAACATGTATATTATTTACAAATCCAGCATAGTAGTTCTAAGAAATGTCTCATCTTCTTGGTGGAAAATTATCCCAAAACATTATACATAAATGTCTTCCTTTTCTCTTCAAGGACTAGCCTAAGTCCTACATCTTTGCTTCATGCTCCAGGCTTCACTGATTAATCACTACTCAGAACTGTAGCATTTTTTTATACTACTCATTTGGCCCTTAGCATCTGCTATGTTTCTCTATCTTTCTACTTACATATATTGTCTCTCAGACTATACAAAATAAGCTTTTTATCCCAGAGACTAATAAAGCTATCTCCATTTGGTTCCAATGTCAGATATTATAACACATTATATACATTAATATTATGATAAAATTATGCCATGTTTGCCACCAAAAAAAGTTTCTTTATCCTATTACCAATGGTAAAAATCAACATATATAAAACATGGCTTCCTTGGTCAAAAATGGAACAGGCTATTAACTGTCTGCAACTCCCTAGACAGTTTTCTTTTTTAATGGGTCACATCATCTTATTTGTTTGTAATTTTTCATGAGGCTATTTTAATGTAACAATTGAAGTGAAACTTAAGAAAGGGACTTAGATATTGACCATATTGAAGCACAGAATCTTCAAATAATTGCCAGGTTTTTCTCCAAGAGAGTTTAATTCTAAAGGGGTCAGATACTAAGAAATAAAAATCTTCATGTAGGGTAAATTAGAAGAAAAAACTAAATCCAAATAGTAAAACTTACATTTTTACTTTTAACATAATGGGTATTCTCTAATATTCATAGGAGACAAATTTACTGAAATGAGGCCATATGAAATAGGTGTTTAAGAATTGATTTCTCAAGATAGATAAATTCCAAAAAAACACTGTAGGATAATGCTTTGATTTAATATAGCAGATGGTCTCTCCTGCCGTAAATTTGAGAGTAGCTCTCAAATTCCATACTTTTTAATCTAGACAAGATTAAGATCCAAAAGAGCAGTGCTGACTTAGTCTATCAGCAGACAAGATAGCAGAACTCTTTTTTGGTCAATTTTAATCTTTCTTAGATATGAGGAACATGGTGAGGATACAACCTCTTAAGAATTAAGGCTGCTAGAGGTAGCTCAAGCTTGTAATCCTAGCACTCTGGGAGGCCAAGGCAGGAGGATCACTTGAGCTCAGGAGTTTGAGACCAGCCTGAAAATAGAAAAAATAAGCTGGGCATGTTGGTGCATGCCTGTAGTCCCAGCTACTCAGGAGGCTGAGGCAGGAGGATAGTTTCAGCCCAGGAGTTTGAGGTTGCAGTGAGCTATGATGATGCCACTGCACTGTAGCTGGGTGACAGAGTGAGATTCTGTCTCGAAAGGAAAAAAAAAAAAAAAAAAAAAGGAATTACAATAAAATCTTACATTATTGTTGAAAACCTATCTAATCTTCTGTGATAAAAGAGTCTTTCATTTTGTTGTGTTTTTTTGTTTTTTCTTTTGTTTTTATTTTTGTTTTTTTGAAACAGAGTCTCACTCTGTTGCCAGGGCTAGAGTGCTGTGGCGTAGCCTAGCTCACAGCAACCTGAAACTCCTGGGCTCAAGCCATCCTCCTGCCTCAGCCTCCCGAGTTACTGGGACTACAGGCACTACAGGCGTGCACCACCACACATGGCTAATTTTTTCCATTTTTAGTAGAGACGGGGTCTTGCTCTTTCTAAGGCTGGTCTCGAACTCCTGAGCTCAAGCAATCCTCCCGCCTCGGCCTCCCAGAGTGCTAGGATTACAGGCGTGAGCCACCGTGCCCGGCCTTCTTTTTTTTAATCACCTGAATTTAAAATGTCAAGGATTCTTTCATTTTGAAGATTACTGTATTTATGTCTGGATAGTTCAATTCCATGAGACAGTATGGCACACAAATATAATCACAGTAGCTGTACTTGTTCATGTGAAAAAAACAAAGAACACCCCAATTTAATTGCAACTATATTTTTTATTTAAAAAAGAAAGTTTTACGTCAAGATTTGTGAGAAAACTTAGAATTAACTAATCTGATCTAGAACATCGCTCTTTAACCTTAGCTAAAAACCTAAAGCTAGCACATGAAAATCTGATATGTTAGATAAAATACACACCCTAGTGCTCTATCTTTACAATGGAAAAGTGTGTTTCAAAGCCAAGCATCAGTATACTGATTCAAAAATACCTGAATGAAGTGGTTTATAAGAAAAATGATGACAGAAGTATAGCTATGGCACCATCAAAAGGCACTAATACTTTCTGGAAGTACTAATTTGAATTTCCAATTTTAACAACTTCACGGAAAATCAAAAAAGTATTACTTTAGGTTATTAACATACACATTGGTCCTTCAATTTGGAAGCTATGCATCTAAAAAAGCATCAAATTCCTTTACAAACTCACACAAGTTAGTCAGGCTTGAAAATCAGTTTGACACGGTTGTCTGAGGAAAGCAGTGCCTGGACAGTTGGTTGCTCCAAACCCCTACATACAGTATTTGGTTAAGGGTGGAGGGGTCTGTCAATAAATCAAAATGTTTGTGAGAAACTGCACATTACAATTGCAAAAACAATGTTACAGAAATATATTTAAGCTGCTCATGCCATATAGTCAACCACTGTATATTATGAATTTTCATATAGGTTTGGATTTGGGCCTGGCTGCAATTTCTAGCATGTGTTCTGGTCCACAATGAAACGTCATGGACGGCTCAAGCAAAGGACATTAAAGCCTTCTCAAGCTTTTAAATGCATTCCACTATTCATTACTCAAATTACCTTTCAAGTTTCCATTTTTACCATGTTCACACAAATACGTCAGTTAAAAACTTCATGTTGTGACAAGAGATAACTGTGAAACCACTGAAACTTTAAGAGGGGAAATCCTAAAGTAAGTTAATATATATTTTCTCCTCCTCACCTTTTTCAGGATGTTCTGGTTCTGGCTGATTACTACTGCTGGAGCTCACACTTGCATCAAAGCCTGCTGGCGAGCTATTTCCTTCAGACTGGAGGTCCTGGAGCTCTCCCGCAACACTATCCACCTCAATTGTGCTATCAGTTTCACTCTTGATACTTCGAACCTCTTCTTGGTTTGGAGCGAGTGGTTCCGATACTGTTACAGAAGACTGCTGCCGACTGCCTTCTGTTACAGTGACTGATGAAGGCGATTCAGGTGTAGTAGGAGGAGTATTTAGCACTGAATTACTGCCACTACTTGGAAACTCTGCTTTTCTGTCATTGACCTCTACTGTTTTTTCTTCAGCAGGTCTACTATCGACACTGACTGGCAGTGGTTTTTCTAGCTCTACCCCAGGTGAACAACTTTCCTCTTCTGCCACAGTCTGCAATGACTCCTCTGCTGCCCCCTCCTCTGGGGCAGGATGGGGTGGGGAGGCTGCTGCCTCAGTATCAGAGTCTGAAAAAAGCTCCTTTAGCGTTTTTTTAGGCCACTGTCCCTGAATACTTGACCAGACATCTTTTCGATCTTTAGCCCTGCTGTTCTGAAGTCTTTCATCAGAGTTATTTAAAAGTTTGATCCTTTTTTCTGCCACTTCTGAAAATCCAGAATAGAAACCAGTTGTCCGTAGAGACTTTCTTTTTTCCTCTAAACCATTGTATTTCTTAGTTGGTGTCATCTTTGCTTTTGATTTTTCCTCTTCCTCTTCATCTGAAGAGCTGTTGCTACTGTTTTCTATGCAAAGTGACTCTTTGTTCTTGGCCTTCTCTTCCTTTTTGCCAGGTGATCCAGTTTTTAAACACTCTTCTGTATTGCAATACCTTCTTTTACCACGCTTCACTTGTGGCTTTGAAGATTTATCTGTTGTGTCCTTCTTGACATCCTTTCTCTTTTTTGTGACTTCATCTTCTTCATAATCAGTATCTTCTGATAATCCTTCCATATCTTTTCTTAATCTTTCTGGAGATTTTGACACTGGTTTGGATATTCCCAAATCTACATGGATTTTGTTTTCCTCTAGCAAAGATGAACTGTTCTGTTCCTCTTTCGAAATAAGGTCATTTCTGGTGTGGGTCAAATGATCAATCTTAGATTCCTCTTTGCCATTATTATCTATATCCTGAGCACCTCTCTCATCTTCCTGCTCACTGTCTTCAGCAGAACTTTCAGAAGCTAAAAAATAAGAGAAAAAAAAATGATGAGTATGATAATAACACTAGCAATGTCTCCTACGTACCAGGTACTTTATATCTTAGCTCCTGTGTTGCTCACTCTTATCCCCATTTTACAGGTGAAGAAAGTGGGTTTCGAAGAGGTTAAGGCACTCACCCAATGGTGGAAATGTTCTCTTATCATGATCACAGTGGTAGTAGTTACACCACTATATAATTTTGCCATAACTCAGCAAACTATAAACAAAAAGTGGTAAATTTTATTTTATACAAATTATACTTCAATAAAGCTGATTATAAAAAAGAAAAGAACTGCTCCAAATTTATATGAGTAGAAAATAGTGGAGTTAGGATGTAGGCTCAGGTTGTACTACCTACAAAGTTTGTATTCTTATAGAATTGTGGCTTTCATTTTTCAATGTAATAATGATTATCCAAAGATTTTTGTAATAATGGATTTCCATGGTATTTTAAATATATATAATTAACTGGCAACTTATATAAAAATAATTACAGAATTTATTCCTTCCATGTTAATTTTAGTAAACTCAATTAAGTATAGAAAATAATAGCTTTTATTATGATTTTTTTTTTGAGCTGGGGTCTTGTTATGTTGCCTAGGCTGGCCTCAAACCATCCTCCTGCCTCAGCCTCCCAAGCAGCTGGGACTACAGGCACATAATATTACTATTAATAGTATGATTTCAAGAAAGCTTTTATTGAGAACTTACTACATGCCAGATACTTTGATATGCTTTACACAGATCATCTCATTCAATCCTCACAATAATCCTATGAGAACATGTTTCTATTAGTCCCTTTTTAGAGTTCAACAGACTGTAGTTTAGAGAGGTTAAACTACCCCAAAGATCTAATAACAGCCAAGATGAGATCTAAATCTAAGTCATTTAACTCCAGAACTTACAGTCTTAACTACAACAAACTACTGAGAAATCCATGCATATTTTTAGCTAAATTTGTTAAATGTAAAAAAATTGATATAATTAAGATGGCTAAAACATTTAATCTTTTCAATGTGTTCCTACATGAGTGCATTTTTTAAATTATCAAAACAATACATATACAGTTAAAAAACAAATTTAGACTCATAGTGAAAAACCAGCAGCTCCTCCTTTTCTGCCTCACACAGCCTCTATAATTATTTCTTCTGATAATTACTGCCATCTCTTACTAATATATTATTTGTTGATTTCTTTATGAAGTCTTTGAGCAATGAGGATTCGGTGACCAACATCCGTATTTCCCCTCTGCCATCCTTTCTATATATAGTTACCTTTAGTTTTTAAAATATAGTATTTATAATATATGTAAATGAGGTACCCTGCAGAATAAGTAGTATACTTGATAAACTAACTTTCTTATATAGCCTTTTTTTTTTCTAAGAGTTTCTAACTGCCTTTCTTTTCTGAATGTTATGTCTTCCTTTGTATGTCTTTCACATTTATTTAAATTGCTCCATTAATAATGTCAAGCATCTTACCTAGTTACCCCTTATTCACCTAACCTCTCTACCCTGGAAACATATTTTCTGCTCTATCTGGGTCTACTCCAAAGCTGTCATCCTGGGAATCCCCTTCACTGCTTTCTTGACCCACTGTTAAGTGAATCTCATATCTTCCTCTTCCGTAGTTTATTCCCATACTGTACTGGAGCTCACCACCTAAGAGCTTCCTAAAAATGGTACATAGGACATAAATATTCCTTGTCCGTGCATGTCTGAATACATCCTTACCCTCAAATGTCACTGATTAAGAGCTTAACCAAGTACAGAATTCTAGGTTGAAAATTATTTCCTTCAGAATTTTGAAGGTACTGCTCCTTTGCTTATGGTGTTGAAAACCATAACTTATTTGCAGTCTCATTCCTTTGTGGTGATTTTTAGATTCTTGGTATTTTATAATTTCATAATAATGTTTTATGGTAATTCTCTCTCTTCATTAATTTATCAGGTAATTGGTGGGTAGTTTCAATGTAAAGATTCACGTCAGTTCTGGAATTTTTCTTCTTTAGTTTATGCTAAACTTCCCTGTTTTTACCCTTCTCTCTTTCTGTTTCATAGATTAATACTCTATTATCTTTCTTACATATTTCTGTTCCAAGATTAATACTCTTTTATCACTTATCTCTTCTCTAAAATTTCCATTGCTGCTTTTTTATATTAATACTTTCTAGAAGATTTCCTCAACTTTGAATTCTAGCACTCTATTGAATTTTAGATTTTTAATTCCAGGTTTTTCTTGTTCTTTGTTTCTTTTTCTTTGCATGATGTTTTTGTTTTACAGATGTTGTATGTTTTCTGAGATCAACAAGAGAGATAATTAAGCTTTCCATTTGCGTGATTCATCAGGGATACAGTTTACTCTGGGGAATCTCCAATGCCAGAATGTGGAAGGATTATTCTCTGGACACTCGGTTTCTCCACAGAACTCCATCCAACTACGACCCACCCTCTAGTTCTGTTCCCAGCCCATCTCAGGCCAAGGGGATAGAATCATAACTGTCTGTGTACTACACACAGAAGAGGCATCTTTTTTTTCCTGTATATATACACACATACACATATGCGTTCATATGAACATTATTTTTTAACTGGAAATATTTTAAATGTCTTAAATTTGAATTATAGCTAAAATTAAAATAAAATAAAATTCACTGAAAAGAAAATACAAAAAGAATATTCAAAGTGTTAAAAGTATGCCAATATGATGCTCACTGATGAATTCTCTGTAATGAGATAAACAAAGGAAATAAATGTCTTTTTATTAGGAGCTAATTAAATAAATTATGAGACATCCATTTAGCAGTTATGGATGTGCTGATATGGAAAGACTTATAAGTTATACTATTAAGTGGGGGAAGAAAGAATTTGTAACATGGTAATAATCCCAACTGTAAAAAGACCATGGGTAAATATATTTTATATAATACATACTATATACACTGCTTTGGGATTTTTTTATATACACATAAGTTGTATATATGTATATAAATACAATTTCTGAAATTATATAAACCTACAAGAATAGGGAAAAAACAGGAGAAAACAGCAACAGAATTTGCAAGCCAGAAAACAGATGAATGAGTAAAAGATACCCAAGAAAGACTAACATCACATCAGCAGTGAGAAGAGCCAAGAACCAACCCAATTTACCATAGAACCCTGAATAATAACTGGCTGCATCATGTACCTGTGAAAATGAAAAGGGGGGAGAAGGCTAACATAAAGAACACTGGGTGAACACTATTTGAAAAGTACTTAGATGCCTAGATTCCCACCCCACTTCAGGTTGCTAGGTGACTGTTCTTCTAGAGGTTTATTCTCTGAAGATAGTAAAAGA
>RJWJ010020400.1:0-29138 GCA_004363605.1 Indri indri | reverse complement strand
ATGGGTGAGGTGTGCACTGCCTGGGGGATGGGCATGCCTGTAGCCCATCCCCCACATGGGGGTGGTACAAAGGCAATATATGTAACCTAAACATTTGTTCCCCTGTATATTCTGAAATAAAAAAATAATTTAAAAAAGACTTTTCAATAACATGTGATGGGAGTTTAATGGTGGGAGATAATCACTTCAGGCAGAAGGAAGGGGAACAGAGTACTAACAGAAGGTTTTTGTGATAATTGGCATTTGGATTACAGCTAGCTTTGGACATTTGGGGATGAATAGGGGATGATTTCCAAACAGAGGGAATTGTGAGAATAAAGGCACAGAAGTGGGAAATGTTCTGGTTATGCCCTGGAATAAGGAAATTTGGGTAGAGGAGTCCTAGAAGGCCAGGTGGGATGAGTCCTTGTGGGACTGGATGGAGAGCCTCGAAGGCCAGACTAAGGAGTCAGACTTTCATTCTGCAGTTGGTGCTATCGAGTCAGCATATAGCAAGACCAACATTGCATTTGGGGAAGATTAGTCTGGCAGAAAATATTCAGGATGAACAACAGAGAGACCACAGGCAGGGGGCTATTCGAGGGCTTAGCAAAAGACAGAGACGGCTTGGCCTCACATAATGGAAATAGGGAAGGGAACCTGGAGAAAATACTAGAAATTCATTCCACGGGGGTAGAAGCAACAGTTTGGCAATTGGCCAAAAATGAGGGATGAGAGAAAGTGGGCTGGGGAATCCAAATCTCAGGTCTCGTTACTTGGGAGCTGCTAGCAATTTCCTCACTTTTTAAGGATCTTCTGTAGGAGTTGTCTATGTAAATAGCTTCATTGCTGAGGCAAATGAACCCACGGCAGGGTTTAAAGTCAGATAATGAAGAACATCTGAGATTCTTATAAAGGCAAGCAGTGTCCCCAGGAAATGAAATATGGGGATGGAGAAAAGGAGATCAGGGCCACAGGGGCATTTACTGCATGAGGGTTCAAGGGAGACAGGTTGCTGAGGAGAGAGTTAGAAGACACTGATCACCCACCTCACAATCCTACCAAGGTGAGGTGACCCCAGGCACCTTGGACTCCGTTCGATCCACTCCAAGCAGAAAGGCATATTGGAGCAGCCCAACTGTGCACATGTAGGACATTCTCCGAACACCCACCCTCAAGTGAATGGGCACCCAAAATTGACTTCAGTTACAACCATAGTTTGCAGAACACCCTGATCCAGGAAAAAGATGGCACCTTGGAACTGGCCATAAGAACGGGCTTTGACGTCAAAGCACACCTGGGCTTAAACGCCATTTCTGCCACTTACCGAGTGACATTAGGCAAGTGACTTAACTTCACTGAGTCAGCATTGGATATTAATATCTCGCAGGGTTCTTATGGGGATTTCACAAGATAAGAAGAATGAAGCCTACAGCAAAGACCCTGAGATGCATAAACACTCTGCAGATGGGCACCCGGTGCCCCTCACCCCACACTCCCAATGTACCTGCTGCACCAGCCGCTGGTTTCCTGCAAAGTTATCTCCAGTTCCCAAAGTACATCTCTCTACTCCATGGATGTCCCCCTCTCTTCTTCTCCTTCCCTGAAATTCCTTTCTCTTTGTTCTATTTCCCGGGTCTCTTTCCCTTCTCCTACATTTTGCTCTCCAGGCTTCTTAATTGGCGGGTGTCTGTCTCTTCTATGCTTTTTGCTATCCTGCTTCTCCCTTCTAAGAAGTTATGACTGAAAAAGACTCAGGAGGGGCCAAAAAGGCACTTAGCACAAAAAAAACTCATCTTCTTGATTCCCAGAGCAGTTCAAAATAACATACCCTAATATTACGAAGAAATAGGTACCTTCAAGGGACTCAAAGTGACTATTTTTCTAAAGCCCACCCAAAGACAGAAAACTGTGGTAATTCCCACAGAAAGCCCCTGCTGTGGATGAAAACAAGACATTCCTTACAAATTATAAATGTACAGACATTGGAAATACACTAGACCACTAGGCACCAAGTAGGATTCTACTCTGAGCCACACAGAGCAACTTGTGAGTGAAGTTCACATAAGGCCATCAAACCAGCCAATAGGTAATTCCAAGCACAACACCTCTTTTGTGGGGTAAGGATGGAAGTCACTCTCAGCCTGCACACCAAAAGGTATCAGGTGTCTGGGCTGTGACCCCTACTGTGTCAGAACTGCCAAAATGACATTTTACCCAGTGACATGGTCTTAACAACATTCTAGTCCTTTTTTATTAAGCAATTTTCTAATTTACGTATTAATAAATCAGAAACAAAAGTCTCTTTTAAAATTCTTAATGCCATGTGAAATAAGAACAAAGCTAAAATTGCAAAATACCAGTATCACTAAATAAAACATCTCTGTCTCTCTCACATGTAATGTCATGTGTTTCTGGCAGTGTTTTAAATTTCTCGGAGGCAAGGCAGGACCTTTCTCGCTGACCCTAGGATAACGGTCTGTCATCACTGGGAACTCAGGCAATGTGCTCTGTCCTGGTTGGACATGAGACGGAGATTAGAGAGAGCATTTTTTAAATTGTGCCTTAGGTCTCTGCTGAGAACTAAGGGGACTTCTTCCTTCTGAGCCTCATTCTTGGAGCCTGTTTGTTCAGCCAGTTTGTTCAGTTGTATTTTCAATAATGTTGCTTTACCAGTTTCTAAAATTCCCAGGCAATTCGGAAGGACAGACAGACCATGGAACACCCAATTCTGAAACAGTCCGCCTTTCTGTCTGCATAGTTAACAGACCTCCTCTCTTGAATTAGACTGGCAGATATCTGGTGGACTCTTCTGGGGGACCTATACTTTCTGCTCCATGAGCTTCTGTCCAGTGAGGCTTAATATTTGTGTATTAGCAGGTATTGTTATGACTCCTTCATTTAAAACTCTGCTCTGAGGGTCCTTTTCCAATCACAATAAGAATCCATCTACCTAACCAGTCATTTATTTGAAAAATATTGAACATCTGCTATGTGCCAGATTGTGTGCTGGTCACCGGAGGTACAGAGAGGAACAAACTGTAGTTCCTCAAAGCAAGAGACACATAAAGAATTCTGTGACACTATGAGAAATACCAAGAGATATAAAGTACGATAGGAGCCCGAAGGAAGAAGTAATTAATTTTACCTGAATAGTGGGATAAGGGAAGGACTCCCAGAGGAGGATATGTTTAGTCAGGGCCTTTTTTTGTGTGTTTGTTTGTTTTTTTACTGTGTCCCAGACTTCATTTAAGAAAAAAGTGATGAGTGATGTGGGGATTAAAATCAAGAGCATCACTGAACTTCACCTTCCTTCCAACCAGCTCCCCATGTTTTTTAATTTGTGGACTTTTTTCTTATTCTCATTCTTATGTAACTGACAAAAATTATATATGTTTACCATGTACCATACTGTGTTTTGAACTATGCATACATTGTGAAATGGCTAAATCAAGCTAATTAACATATCACCTCACATACTTACCACTTGTGGTGAGAACACTTAAAATCTACTCTTGGTGATTTTTGAGTACACATTTCATTAACTGCAGTCGCTATGTTGTAAATAGATCTCTTGAACTTACTTTTCTTGTCTGAGATTTTGTATCCTTTGGCCAACATCTCCCCAGCCCCACCAACCACCATCTTACTCTTTGCTTCTATGAGTTGCACCAACATGGATGAACCTGGACATTATATATTTTTTTAAAAGTAAAAAAGTTTATTTTATCCTTTAGCAGAACAGAGAGAAAGAGAGAGAGAGGGAGAAAGAGAGAGAGAGAAGTGGGGTAGTGGCAGAAGACATTATATTAAATGAAATAAGCCAGGCACAGAAAGAACAATACCTCATGATAGGCCAGGACTTTCTCACCACGTAAAGACAGAGGAAAGAGAAACAGCATGAGCAGCGGTAACAGGTGAGACGGTGTCTGGCATAAGGAGACGCTGGAAGTGATCTGGTTGGTTTGGAAAACACTGCAAGTGATCTGGCTGGCTAGAACACATTTATATGAATGGATGAGAGGGGGGAGAAATGAAATGGGAAGTAGGCATGCCCGGTTTATGAAGGAGTTAGCAAACTGTCCTTCAGATCAATAGTTCTTAAAATGTGTTCTCCCGACCATCAGCAGCAACTGAGAACTTGTTGGAAATGCGAATTCACAGACCCTATCCCACCTGTATTAGTGTGCTAAGGCTGCCACGACAAAATATTACAGACTGGTAGCTTCGACAACAGAAGCTTATTTTCTCTTAGTTCTGGAGGCTGGAAATCCAAGGTCGAGGTGTCAGTAGGTTTAGTTTTTTTCTGAGGCCTCTCTCCTTCGCTTGCCAATGGCTGCCTTCTCACTGTGTCCTCCCATGGTCACCCCTCGGTCTGTGTGTCTCTATCTGCATCCTAATCTCTTCTTATGAGGACACCAGTCATTGGATATTGGGCCCACCCCAGTGTCCCCATTTTAACTTAAGTACTTCTTTAAATACCCTACCTCCAAACAGAGGCACATTCTGAGGTACTAGGGCTTCAGGACATGAACTTGAGGGGGGCACAATTCAGCCATCAGTCAACAATGGGGTTGCCCTGGAGTGGGGAATCACTGGGTGAGTATAGGGACTGAAATTCCAGGGAGCAGGGGAATAGAAGGTGCCAGTGCCAGAGGTTCAAGAATCAGGTAAAGACCTGTGTCCTAGTGCACAGTTACTCAATTTCAGTTATTTCAATACTTATTCATGGATTTTCCATGTCCAGCTTATTGCTAGATAATTATTATAACTTTAAATATACTATTTTTACTTAGTCTCATTCTAACAACTGTAAATCACGGGTTAAATTATTTTGTAATCCTCATTCAATAAATACATTTTTAAATGTTCATTCGTATACAACCTAGAATCCTCCTGTTCATCATGTGTTAGGAAAAACCCATCATTATTGTGAACTTGGACTTTACCCTCAGTTCGATTTCACCTAACAGGGAGTAATGAGATCTGCCACTTACAGCGTGGTTTTTGGCAAAGTACCTAATCTCTCTAATCCTCAACTGGTAATGATAATTTCTACTTCATAGATTATGCCAAGAATTAAATAAGGTAATTCACTCAAAATGTGTACCCAAGTGATTGGCATAAAGTAGATGCTTAATAAATTATAGCTAGTTTTGTTATATCAACCCTCATAGTTCTTAAGAATTCATAATGCTAATGATCAAATAACGTGAAACAGCCAATACTTTCACAGTCTCCTTTTACCAGAGGAGAGTCCCATAGATTCTCCCAGGAGAACCATCTCTCCTCACAATGTTTGACAGAATGTCGTATTCTTTGTAATAAGTAATTAATGCTTATTTTCTATTCAAGGAATTCTTACTGAATGAATACTATACTCCCATACAGTGATAAATTATACAGAAGTGTCATATTTTTGTCCAGAAAGAAACTTCCAATATTTGGATCCTTTTTTCATGGGACTCCTACTAAGTGTCATTATCATGACACCTCTAAGCACAGAGTATTACTTACTGAAAGACCTTGAGGTCACACATCTTGCGGAGCACACTCTTCACCTCTTTCTCACATTTGCCTTATGTCTTGCTATTGTAACTTCTTTTATTTTATCCTCCTAGCACTGTGCTGTCCTTCCTATTTGGCTAGACAGAGTACATACATATCAAATTGTGGAGTTCAGTAAGTCTTATTATACATTCCACGCAAACGATCCTCCCCACAACATTCTGGCCAAATTATTTTGTAAGTAATTGGTTGCCACCTTCTTACCCTCATTCTCCCTCACTATTTCTAAGGGTAATACAATCTCCTTGCTATCATCTCTGTTATGTTAGGTCACTATGTGTCACTGAATAGCTGCCATATTGTACCTTTGAGAAGGGGCCATTTATCCTTCCACAACAGAAGAGATGATGGAAGCTATTTTAATGAGGGGAAGTTCCTGGGGAGAGAGGCAGTTCCGTAAATACTTAGCACCCTCTCCAGCCTTTTAGCCACTTGCCAATGCATGTAAAAACATAAAGAACATTTTACACACCAATTTCCACCCTAACAGTTTCAATGCTGTTTCACTCTTGCTGGTTTTTCAAATACCCACATCCCTCAGGTGCAGTAACAACCAGAGTCTGGTACGTAGTAGACCTCTATGAACACTTGCTGAATGAATGAAACTCAAACTTAGCTTCAGTCCATTTGAGGAATCTATTAATATTTTCTTTACTTATTAACCTTGTTTTCTGTTTCTCTAGGAAAAACCAAATCCATTCTTCAAAAGTAATTTTTACGAGAATGTTTAAAGCCTTAGCCCTTTACGTGACAAAAAAGGGGAGAGAAGACGGGTAGCAGTATGTAGGGGGCAATGACCCCTTTTCCAGCTTCTTTTGTGTTCACGCTATCCCTCTAGTTTGAGGAGGCTGCAGATTCGCAAGCTTCTCATTAATTCTATTGAATGGCAAATGTGTGGCAGATATTTATTTCGCTTGCTCAGGTGAGCAGTTGAGGCTCAGAGTAGGGAAGGTTCTCCAGCTGATTCAGATCATAGAATCCAGCTGATTCTAAACCTGGGTCTAGGTTCCACTTTTCATCTTTTACTTAAAATGTCCATTCTAGAGAGACTTTTCATGAGTGAGGACAAGTGGTACATGTTTGGGAACTCTCTGTACTTTCTGCTCAGTTTTGCTGTGAACTTAAAACCACTCTAAATATAAAATGTATTAACTTCAGTCATTCCATTGGCCAATTGTGATGAAATATAACTTTGTTTTACATTTCCATTCCTACAAAAGTTAACATAAGGACAGCACTCTCAACCTGAGTGTTTAACGCACTGATTCTTCACTCTCTTTGTATCTTCTCTGTCTACCTCCTCACCACACTGTCAACCCAGAAGGGGAAAGGAACCCATCTTCACAGAGCACTTATGAGCGCCAGGCACTCTGCTAGGTGTGATGCTTCTGTTGCCTGCTTTAGTGCTCACAAAGTGCCTGTGAAGCAAAATTATCACCCTCAACTGACAGAGGATGGCTAAGGCTCAGAGAAGATAATACCTTACCCCAGGATGATAAGGTTAAAAAGTAACAGAACTAGGATTTGAACCCATGCATTTATTTCTATTTCAGAGTTCATGTGTTTTTCCCAGGCTATCACTTAGATGGGGTTTAGTAGGATTAAAGTTGGCTCTTTTTATAATTTGTGGCCACTTTTGTGGTCTATCCTATTGCTGGGACACATTAGTCTTCATATTAAGGGAATGGGGGTTCCAGCAACTGTTTTAATCTTTAGAATGTATTGCAACTATTTACTTGATGTTTTCTGAGTATCATATTTTCTGTTTCCAAAAGGTGATGAAATATAGATTATCTATTTCACAACAAATAGCTAGAAAAATACTACCAATTGCAAAATTAATTATTTTCCCATGAGGCCTCTTGGGATGAATACATTATGAAGACAAAATTGTGTTCACCACCATATGGGATGTTAGTCGTTTTTGTCTGCTCGTCTATATCCTTGGAAAGAAGCCAGCATCATTGTCTCCCATACTGCGAGACCTGTGAAAGCATGCATTGCCAGAGCTAATGAGGGGTGTGTGATTAAAGAAGAAGTCATCACTTGGTATCCCAAGAAATTGTCATCACTGAAAACAAGATGGGGAAAGAAACCTGACTAGTCACTCTTCAGAAATTGGGCTTATGGTTCTTTATCAATAAAACTTCTTATATTTGCTTACTCTAGAGACATTTAAGAAGCTATCATGATTTTTTGGTTTAGATTAGAAGAAAAGAGAAATCCTCATTAATTGAGGATCTCTGTGTTATACATTTTGTTAGGTCCAGTATCTAATTTTATTTAATCCTTACAATAATTGCAGTAGCTAATGGCATAAGCTTTAGGACCAGACAAACTTGCGTTTGAATCCCAGCCCTGACTCTCACTAGCTGTATAACCTCTGGTGAGTTACTTCACTCTCTGTGTCTTGATTTCATCATTTTTAAAATGGAGGTTAGCATACCTAGCCTGCAGCTCTGTGATCAGGAATAAATAAAATAATATTTGTTAAGCATTTATTACAGCACCCGGCATGCAGTAAACATTCAAATTCACTAATTCTTTCAATCTGTATGTATATATTAAACACTTATTTGTGCCAGGTACTGCTCTAGTCTTTGGGGATGCAACAGTAAATGAAACACAGCCTCTGCCCTATGGATTTTGACATTTAGAAATATGATTCTAAATTGATTTTTAACAAGCCAATGAATTATGAGTTATATATTACTGGCCTCAGTTTACAAATTAGGGAACTGAGGCACAGGAATTCATTTCTCCAAACCACCTTGATGTCAAGAACCCTGATCTGCATTGATCCATAGCCTACTTTCCATGATACCCGGTATACCGAGATGGACAGGATGACAGAGTTGTCTTAATGACTGCATGTGCATAACTTAATTATGCAAGTGCATGAGTGATAGTTCACACACACCGCCTCATTTATTCTATCTCTGTGTTATGTGGGTGGCCTGGTGCAGCAGAAAAGCTCAGGATTTATAGTCAGAGAATCTAGATCTCTAAATCTTGACTCTGCCACTTACTTGTTGCCTGTGAGTAACTTGGTTTCTTGAATCTGTCTGTTCATCTACAGCATGAGGATAACAGTACACTCACAGGGCTGTTTTGGAATCAAAAGAGGCACAAATGTTCCAAGACTTTGTAAACCCCAATACATTATGGAAAGAAACATTACAACTATTTCAGAGGTAGACTATTTTCTCTCATTATATTTTAGCCTCCAGTTCTTTTTTTAAAATATAAATTTAGGGAGTACAAATGCAGTTTTGTTATATAGATATATTGTGTAGTGGTGAAATATATGCTTTTAGTATATCCGTCACTCGAGTAGTGTACATTGTACCCAATAGGTAATTTTTCATCCTTCACCTTCCTCCCACTCTAAAAACAAACAAATGAGACTCAATTAAACTAAAAATCTTCTGCACAGCAAAAAAATAATAATAATAATAATCAACAGAGTAAATAGACAACCTACAGAATGGGAGAAAATGTTTACAAACTATGCATCTGACAAAGGACTAATATCCAGAATCTATAAAGAACTCAAACTCAACAAGGAAAAAAAAAATAACCCCTTAAAAAGTGGGCAGATGACATGAACAGAGAATTTTCAAAAGAAGACAAATGACCAAACATGAAAAAATGTTAAACATCACTAATCGTCAGAGAAATGCAAATTAAAACCAAAAGATACCATCTTACTCTAGTTGGAACAGCCATTATTAAAACATTGTCAAATGTTTTTGACAAAATATTGTCCAAAAACAATAGATGTTGGCAAAGATGTGAAGAAAAGAGAATGTTTATACACTGTTGGTGGGAATAAAAATTAGTACAACCTCTATGGAAAACAGTATGGAGGTTTCTCAAAGAACTAAAAATGGATCTACCATTTGACCCAGCAATCCCACTATTAGGTATTTACCCAAAGAAAAAGAAATCATTATATCAAAAAGGTACCTGCACTCATATGTTTATTGCAGCACTATTCACAATAGCCACAATGGCAAAGATATAGAACTACCTATGTGTCCATCAACTGATGACTGAATAAAGAGAATGTGGTATCTGTACCACAGGATACTACTCGGCCATAAAAAATAATGAAATAATTAATGTCTTTTGCAGCAACTTAGATGGAACTGGAGGTCATTATCCTATGTGAAGTAACTCAAGAGTAGAAAATCAAATAACACACATTCTCCCTTCTAAGTGGGAGCTAAACAATGGGATGCATGGTCATACAGAGTGGAATAATAGGCATTGGAGATTCCTCCAATTATCATCTAGAGGTAACAAATACTAAGAGCTATACGACTGCTCTTTAGAGCATATTATTGAGCTAGTCACCCTGGGCTTCCAGGAACAGCATGCAGGCTATGCCTTGCACCAGGACACCTCACCAAAACAGCAAACAATATCTAAAAAATACAGCCCACTCTCTGCTCACCAAGCTGTGCATCACAACACAGGATCACCTCTACTAGAAGGAACTGGCACTTTTCTCTAATTTTCCCAAATGTAGAGTGTGGCCTAGCAGTGTCCTTGATTATACTTTATGTTGTCCTTCTTTAATCTTCCCTTTTTTCCATCAATTTCTATCCAACTATGTGTTTCTTGTCCACTGAACTTTCATTCCTTCTGACTTGTGATCCTCTTACATCTCCCTGACTTCCTTTCCCACCTGGCAGTGCTTCAAATCAACATGGCTCCTCTCCCAGCCGGTGGCTTCTCTTCTTGCCCATATGCATAAATATTTCCCAAGTCCAATGTGCAGAGCATCTTTCTATCCAGATCTGCCCCTCAATCTGCCAGAGAATATCACCTCTCTGACTGTCCTTATGACCTAAAGGAACAGGCTCAGTGAGAAGAGCAGCTTGACTGTCAGAGCCACATGCTGGCACTAAGAAGAGAGGTAATCAGATTCAAGTCCTAGACATACAATTATGATTTGTAACAACACAACATACTTTCACACACAAAAGTACATAAAGTTCTCATAAAGTTCTTAAAAGCAAACATAACAGAATAAATGCAATTCATGAAAAAACATATTAACCTTGTTAGTCAAAAATGGAATAGGGAGGAAGGGATTTATGAGTAAAATGTTTAGTAATATCTAGGTAAGGAAAGGTAAAGAAATTGGAAAATTCACTAGGGTGATAGAGCAGCTTAAAGTCAGAGGAAAAAAGGATTGTCATGCAAACCATGTGTTGAATGGCATCAAATAGGACCAGAAGAGGAGAAACCGTAAGTCTTTTTTGTTCCTAAATTTAAACATACCCAGTGAAACGGGTCTCTGATTTAATGAACATACATGCACTTACCCTCCCAACTTTAATGCCGACAATATAAGCTGTTCTATGAATATTGTGTTTCTTTAGTGCACTCTACAGCAATTTGCAACATGCAAGCAGTATCTCAGCGTTTAGAGGGAAGGGGGCTGGTGATAAATGGTAAAAGAGAAGATGATGAGATAATTACTCCCCATTAATTCTATTCACCTTCCACTAAGGGGCTGTGAAGGGAAATGGGAGGAAGGAGAAGAGGAGGAGGAGGTGAGGGTGAGAAGAGAACTCTGAAGTAATTTACACCTACTCAGAGGTAAGGAGAGAAATTAAAGCTGATGAAACAAAAAAACTTACCATAGAAACTTGCCTAAATCTCTATAACTTAAATCACAGCACATACTATTTATCTGCTTTTGCATTTTGTCTGCAGAGTTTCTGACCTGCCTCCTTTTCCCAGCACAGCCATCTAAAATAAACCACAGGTTGTGGTAACCTACAGGATTTACTGGACTCCCCGGCTGCTCCTTTACTCAATGAGGACCTGTTAGGGGCAGACAGGGGCAGGAGGGGAAGGTAAAAATAGCTACACAAGAATGTATTGGCAAACAGGGATCTCCAAAGGATGTAAGTCTCCAGCTTTTATCAAGAAAGGACCCCCACTGCAATGGGACCAGCAAGCTTTAAGCCAGAGGTGACTCTGAGTAGGAGGAAAACATCTTTCTGCTATAATGACCTACATGATTCAGGACACACGACCCATCAGAATGTAAACTCCAGATCAGCAGATCTTAGGGAGCTACAAGGAGAACAATCCTGGAAACTCCATTTAAGTAGGAAATGATAATGTTTCATTGATCTTGAGGTAGTTGGTAAAGTGAGAGAGGAAAAAAAAAAAACACTCTGTAGGAAAAAACAAAACAAAACTGAATCATTTAGCCTGGCAGGGACAGATATAAGGAGACCCTTAAGAGAGGAGTTTGCAATCATAGTAAATAAATGCAAGCAACGCGATAACGATGGAAAGTACTTTGCCCTAGGAATCAGAACTTGGTCCTAAGCCAGCACTCCAATAATCAAATTGCCTGTTTAGGGATGGGTGTTCCCAAATGGGGATGGATGAGGTGTTTGAGTGGCCTGTGAATTAACATTTGCTTCTTTCACTTTAGGAAATATGGCTAGAAAAAAAGGAGAGCATTTAATCTACAAACTGAGAAAAATGACCGTGGGGGTAGCGTCAAGGGAATTTGCCCAGTCTAGGTTCTTCGTAATCCGACTCCACATGGTGATGCTGTTGCAAGTTCATTAGCCAGGGAGTTGGGGCTGACAGGGTGGGTCTGACACCAGCTCTGACTCCTGATTCTAATTAGTAAGCGTGAGTTGGTCAATTAGGTCTTTATGTCTTACTCACTTCACCTGTAGAATGGGGACGGGTGTGAGTCGAGCCTAAGCTGGGCTTTTTAGAGGTCCTCAGCTACCCCGTATGCCATACCCAGACTGAATTCTCCCCATTTGCTCACAGATACCCTTTGATTAATCCTGGGGGCTGGGGGTATCATTCATCTGCTGCTACCCTCCACAAACTCCAGGTCCACATCCCATTTGCTCTTGCTGTTCTCTTGAACTAGAATTTGAATCGATCCCTACCATCTTCCACATTCTTAGTCATTTACCATACTCTCCATAGGAGAGTTTTAGCTGCTTTGATCAACTGAATTCAATCTTTCAATTTTTCCTGTTCTTATAGACCATAACCTATCACTTAGCACTTGGACTATATTATCTGATGCTGTCTTCAAATTACTTTCTATGACTTAGGCTTGTGTTTTCACTAAATAGAAAATTCCTAAAGTCATAAACTTCCATTTTTTCTATGGTGCGTATGCAGCCAGTAAAGGTTTAATACATAAAAATACAGTCAATTTGGCTTGAGGGCCACTCAAAACTGTTAAAGGATGCCAACTTCATCTTTATACAGAAAAAAACTCCTACACGTTTCCTGGAACTCCAAAGTTTAGTTAGGTTGTTTACAAACTGTGATTTCCTTGACTATCCTTGAATATGAGTAATTCAAATATTTGAATGCTTTCAACGTGCCAGTTCTATGTTCCAAGTGCCTTATGTGTATTATCTCACTTAATTCTCACAGTTACCCAACGGTACTATTGATCCAATTTTTTGGATGAAAAAAATGAGGTGCAGCAAGGTTAAGCAGCTTGCTGAAACTCACAAAGGAGTAAGGGATGAACTGGGACTTGCACTCAGGTTATCTAAATTCAGAGCCTGGGTTTGTAACCGTCATACCACACTACCATGTGGCTTAAGTGAGTTTTTAGTTTGCTCTAGTTTTCTTCACTTTCTTACAGGGATATACTTAATAGTAGTCATACAATAGTCATCCTTCTTCTAGAATGCAAATATTAAGCTGAAAACACTGAACACAGGGATATTTACTCATTACAGGGTGCTCCCTCTGTGCCAGGCACTACACTAAACATCTATATATGTCACATCATCACGTATAGTATTAATAGATACAACTATTACTCCTTTATTATAAAGTAGTTAGAGTTTAGGTCAAATAATTTATCCAATGATAAAAGGTTTTAGAAGGTAAAGCTAGGTTTCAAATTTAGTTCCATCTGACATTGGAGACTGAAGTTAACCTGCTTAATTTCCTGCTTTCTCATATTACTATAAATGATAGTGCTTAGATTATGATTATTTAATTACAGAAAATTTTCTTTTATAATGGACACAAAAATCAGGAGGGAAATAATTAAGTCTACATCTTCCCAGCAGTTGAAAACTACACCTATTAAAAGGAAAATGATATTAGAGTATAAGATTTCAAAAGCATGTGTTACATAAGGAGTCAGATACCACGTGTGGTAAAGGGAGGTCAGGAGTGGATCAAAGTGGGTATTCATGGTGAAAATTCTATATATAAGAAAGAAAAAAATTTTATTCCTAAGACGGTTACTGAAGCTTATCTTTCTATAGCAGTTTCCTAATTGGAGCCTGATTCCCAAGGGATTTCTATCGCAGCTAAACACTAATTCAGCTGAAAAGCTTTGTAGCATGATTGAATCCATCTGGTGGCCAAACTTAGATGTGAGAGAACACAAACTGTAATCCTTGTTTAAAATCATTCAAGTCATAGGAAAGTTCCAGAGACTGAGGAAGAAAGAAGGGACGAAAAACCCACCCAAGTACTAGAATTCCCTAGTGCATTTTTTTTCCTTAAGCCTAAGGCATGAAACTCTAAGAATTCTAGAAGAAAATGTTGGAAAAACTCTTAGACATTGGCCTAGGCAAAAAATTTATGAAAAAAACCCAAAAGCAATCACAGCAAGAACAAAAATAAATAAATGGGATCTGATCAAATTAAAAAGCTTCTGCACAGCCAAGGAAACCATCATTAGAGAATAGACAGCCTACAGAATGGGAGAAAATAGTTGCATGCTATACATCCAATAAAGGGCTACTAACTAGAATCTATAAAGAACTCAAGCAAATCAGCAAGAAAAACATCAAAAAAACCCTTGAAAAGTGGGCAAAGACATAAACAGAAATTTCTCAAAAGATGACAGACTAATGGACAACAAACATATGAAAAAATGTTCAACATTTCTAATCATCAAGGAAATACAGATCAAAACCACAATGAGATATCACTTAACTCCAGTGAGAATGGCTTTTATCAAAAAGTCCCTAAACAACAAATGTTGGCATGGATGCAGAGACATAGGATCACTCATACACTGCTGGTGGGACTACAAACTAGTACAACCTCTATGGAAAGTAGTATGGAGATACCTCAAAGAGCTAAAAGTAGAACTACCATTTGATCCAGTGATCCCACTACTGGGTATTTACTCAAAGGAAAAAAAGACATTCTGTAAAAAAGACACCTGCTCTCAAATGTTTATAGCAGCGCAATTCACAATTGCAAAGATGTGGAAATAACCCAAGTATCCATCAATACGTGAGTGATTAATAAAATGTGGTATATGTATACCATGGAGTACTACTTACCCATAAAAAATGGTGAACTAACATCTCTTGTATTACCCTGGATGGAACTGGAGACCATTCTTCTGAGTGAAGTATTACAAGAATGTAAAAACAAACACCACATGTACTCACCTTGAAATTGGAACTATCCGTCAACACTTACGTGCACACACGGAAATAACATGCATTGGAAATCAAGCAAGTGGGAGTAGGGAGAAGGGGATGGGTAATTTCATACCAAACAGGTACAATGGACACTAACTGGGTGGTGGGCACACTTATAACTTTGACTCAAACTGTATAAAAGCAATTTATGTAACCAAAAGGTTTGTACCCCTGTAATATTCTGAAATTAAAAAAAAAATTCTAAAAAAGTTTTAGGTTCACAGCAAAATTGGGAGGAAAATACAGACATTTCCCATGTACCTCCTGCCCACACACATGCATAGCCTTCCTCATTATCGACATCCCCCACCAGAGTGGTGCATTTGTTATAATTGATGAAACTATATTGACACATTATAAATAAGCACCCAGAGTCCATAGTTTATATTAGGGTTCACTCTTGGCATTGTACATCCTATGGATTTTGATAGAGATAATGACATATATCATTATAGTATGACAGAGTATTGTCACTGCCCTAAAAATCCTCTATGCTCTACCTATTCATTTCTTCCCCCATCTTCAATATCTGATAACCACTGATATTTTTACTGTCTCCATAGTTCTGCCTTTTCCCTTTTCCAGGATGTCATATAGCTGGAATCATACAGTATGTAGTCTTTTCAGATTGGATTTTACTTGTTAATATGCATTTTCACTTTCTCTGTCAATAATATGCCATTTCATGGCTTGATAACTCATTTCTTTTTAGCACTGAATAATATTCCATTGTCTAGATATACTAAGGTTTATCTATTCACCTACTGAAGGACTTCTTGGTTGTTTCCAAGTTTTGGATATTATGAATAAAGCTGCTATAAACATACATGCACAGGGTTTTTTGTGAACATTAATTTACAACTCATTTGGGTAAATACCAAGGAGTGTGATTGCTGGATCATATGATAGGAATATGTTTAGTTTTGTCAGAAACTGCCTAAGTGTCTTCCACAGTGGCTGCACCATTTTGCATTCCCACCAGCAATGAATGAGAGTTCCTGTTGCTCCACATCTCCACCAGCATTTGGTGTAGTCAGTGCTCCAGACCTTGGCTATTCTAATAGCTGTGAAACCCCAGTGCTTTCTTTAGGGACTTGTACCCTGCTCACTTCTAGGAATGTAGTAGTGTTAATTGATCTTAAACTCTTCATATGCCTTTCGGCAATTCTCTGGGTACAACCCCCTCAGTTTCCAAACTCTGTTTTAAAAAACCACTGCAATGTCATTAGCTGCTACTGGCCAAAGAGTCTAGGAGAAATCTAGTTATGGAAAGTTAAGATACTGCCAATATACCAAAGCTTCTTTATATGAAACCTCCTTTAACAAAGATTCAAAAAACAGTAACACAGATTTAGCACTTACTATAAGCCAGGTACTGTTCTGAGCATGTTGTTTTAACTAATGTCATTCTGTCAATAACGCTCTGAGGCAGATACTATAATTATCACCATTCAGCAGATAGAAAAACCAAGACAAAGTGAGGTTAAGTAACTTGTATAAGATCACACAGCTAATAAGTGACAAAACTAAAAAATTGAATGCAAGTAATCTGAGTACAGAGTCTGCGGTTTTAATCCCTTTGCTAATAATTTCTTTCAAAGCAAAGTTCTTCATTGCCTGTTTCTCTAGAACTCACTTCCCCATTTGAAAAAACCAGGTTAAAATGTGTACCATTTTCAGACTCTGTCAGTTAGCTAAGATAAAGAAGGTGAGTGTTAGCAAACCTTTCGTATCCGTGAGCGTATCTGAGGGAAAGCCTTGATGAGCCGGTCAAGTGTTCTCCCTCCTTGGGGAAAGTTCTCCACATTCTTGCTCCGTCTGGCCCACTTTCTGCCTCCACTTCCCCAGCAGAACTTCTGAATCCCAGAAGTCCTCCTCAGATGGCCCCTTTAAACCTGATGACCCCACAACGGACACAGCTGGGGCCAAGGAATTTGGAATTGCCTTAGTAATCAAAGGCTTGGGTTTTGGCACCTGCCTCCACTACTTTTAAACAAAAATACTGCTTTAGTCATTCTCCTGCCCTTAGAAGATTTCGAATGTGCAAGGGATTCTCTCCTTAAAAGAAATACTAATGAGAGGATTCAAGAGATCAAGCAATCTCACTTCTCCCCACAAATGCACACGATTATTCCAGAATGAGTTTACCAGAGCATTACAACAGGTAATTTTAAAAAATATCATTAAAGTCAAGTTAAATCACATGTGCATCATTATTAATTATGCAACTGGCCTCATCCAGAAGAAGGGAAGTAGGGGCTGTTAAGCATATATTTATCTTTAAAATTATTTCTAATATTAATATTGTTATTTATTCTCCTAACACATTTGTGATGTGTGCACTGTTATCCACATTTTACATGTGAATAAACTCAGGTTCATAAAAGTTTAATAAAAAAAAAAAAGAAGCTTAATAACCTGTCCAGGACTTCATCTATAAATAGTAAGTGGTGAGCTCACATTTAAAGTCAGACCTGTCAAAACCATAACCCCTACTTTTTAAAGTACTTTTTGACTGCTCAGTTTATTAATTCTCACTTTGCCCCTGATTAACATTCTCTGGAGTATCCTATTCTCCACTTACAACATCTGAACACTCTTACACAAATGCTGCCAACTCAGCTTACCACACATAATGATGGAGAAAGCAGTGGATAGGCACCCAGAAGTGATTTCATATTATTTATATTTTCAGGCATATTCTGCTTTTTCTTTGTTAGTTGTTTTATTCTTAGTAATTGGTTGGGAATCAGCAGAATTAAAATCAAGCCGAGAGAGTTCTCAGTGAATGTGTGCCAGTCTCATAAAAAATAAGTTCTTAGCACTATATAATTCATATATATAATAACAATAGCTACCATTTATGAAGTGCTGGACTTTGTATCTAATTTAATTTTTAAAACATACCTCTGAGGTTGTTATATTGTTAGTTTCATCTTATAGAAGAAAAAACTGTAAGGACACTGAGGAATTTTATCAAGGCTACGTAGCTGGTAAGTGGCAGGGTTTGGACCATATGAGCTCTGTCTGACCTGAATGCCCCCAATCTGCTCAATGTTAATACTACATGATGGTCTCAAAACAGAAGGAAACTTCTTACCATGAAAACATGGAGACAGTGGAATACTAAAGGGAAAACACTGCATACAGAGGAGTTTCAATACACTTTTTAAAAATTTCTTTTTAGCTTTGTAAGGTATAATTGACAAATAAACTGAACATATTTAAAGTGTAAATTTGATGACATTTGACATATGTATATACCCATAAAAACCATCACCATAATTAAGATAATGAGCATTTCCACCATCCCAAAAAGTTTCATCGTTGTCCCTTATGATCTACTTCTCTCTGCTTTCTCATCCCCAGGCAACTACATTATCTGCTGTCATAATATATTTGTTTGCCCTTCCTAGAATTTTACATAAATGGAATCATACACTATACATCCTTTGTTGTCTAGCTTTTGCAATCAGTATAATTATTTTGAGATTCATCCATGTTGTTGCATGCATTGTTTGTTCCTTTTAATTGTCATTGCTGAGTAGTATTCCGCTGAATAAACATACCACAATTTGTTTATCTATTCACCTATAGATGGATAGATATTTTGGTAGTTTCCAGTTCAGGGCTGTTACAAATAGAGCTATTATGAACATTAATGTACAAGTCTTTGTGTGGGCATATGCTTTCATTTCTCTTGAATAAATACCTAGGAATGGAATGGCTGAGTCATATGGTAGGTATAACTTTTTAAAAAATTACAGCTAACTTTTTTTTTAAATTAAAACTTCCCAACTGTTTTTTGAAGTGGCTGTACCATTTCACATTCTCACTAACAGTGAATGAGAGTTCCAATTGCTCCATATCTTTGCCAACATTTGACATAGTCAGTCCTAAATTTTTAACAAGGATTTCTTGGGCCCCTAGGGTATGTTCTGTGCTGGGCAAGAGGGCATGGGGGCACTAAAGAATTAGAGGACAGGAAACTCTACCCTGTGGCATTCGAAATCTACCTGGGGAGAAAATAAAGTAGTTAGAGCACCTTTAGTAGAGATGTATATCTGTATCTATGATATGTTACACATATGATAGGAAGGATTAATATGATATAATACCTACATATGATAGGGTAGGCATTATTAAGTATAGTTGGTCAAGTTTCGTGTCTGGGAACAGATAAGCTTTGTACCAAGCTTGAGAGAACAAGATGTATATTGTTAGAAAAAGGAAAGAGACGGTGTTTCATAATCTTCTATTGATTAGGTTAACTTGGGTCAGTTTTTTTTTTACCAATCTATTCCTCATAACAGAGGGTTATGTTGTGAATGACTCTCATCAAACTATAAAACAAAGTATTATGAAATCATCTCCTTCCAAAGGTTTTTACCAGAGAAGTTTTCAACCCTGCAGATTACATGGACTTAAGCAAAGAAATGGATAATACCCACCTACATATTTGGAGAGATATCATAGATTAACTTGGGCATATCAACAGAACAAATGCCACCCTCTTGTCATGTTAAACCTGCATTCTGCTGAGTTCCAAACGTGGTATCTAACTGCTGCTTTGAAAGGAGTTCAGGTTTACCAGGACTTCGAAGCAGCAACTGGAAACTGAGTTTGGCACTCAATAAATTGTCTTCCATAGGTTGATTCAAATCACACAAGGGTTTGGCAAGAGTGGATAAGATCATTATTACATGTCAAAGGAAAAATGATTTCTGTTTACTTTTAAAAACAAGTATTCATCTTTTTAAGGAAAGCACTTCTCTGAATTTAAACAAAAAGCTATAAGGATAGGTTGGGAAGAATAATGGTTCCAGTGAGGTTTTTCTTCCTTAGAATTTCTCTGCAATTGGATATTCTAGTTGGTGTTCCAGTGTAAGCCACCATGTCTAATGTGATTTAATTCTTCCTACTCTCCTTCTCTACTTCTCATTCCTCATCCTCTTGAAATGATCCTCCGATTTCCTACTTGCTCTCATTCCCCTCATATACCACACCTCTCTCTGCTCATATCCTGTGAGCATCCATCCATCACTGGGCACATTACATTTATGGTAACCCACATTTTCCCTTACTGGCTAGACCATACTCAGGCCATCTGATTTCAAGGCTTGGGACCTAACTGTAACGATTTTCTGCTTCTTGGTGTCTTGAAGGCCTTGGGGCCAATGCACAGGTTGAGCTACCAAACATTCCTAATTCGAGGGGACTTTTAGATTTATAATGCTCAATTTTAGAGCATGGAACACTATTCAGGATTTTGAAACTATAGAGATATATTGATATGGCTTATAGTGGGAATCATCTATAACAAAATCCTTGAGAAGCCTCAGGAACACTAATTCCTTGGCACAAGCCCAGTTGAACCTACCATATTGAAGCTAAATTCAGGTCTAAGAGAAAGAATGCTTTTATAAGGCCTCAAAACATTGCACTTAAGACAAAGCCATTTATATTAAATGTCACTATTTGCAATGCTGAAAACAGATGTAGAAGAACATATCTAGCTCTTCCAGACAAAACTGAAAGACAGCAGTCTTTGAGAGTAACCAGTTCCTCGTTAGGTACTAGAAGAAAGACTAGATAGTTTTTAATGGAGATGGAAGTACAGTAGTATGCAAAAGGCAACAGCTCTAATTCAGAATTTACCCTTGGTCAGTTTTAGACCAGGCTGTTTTTCATGGGGATCTCAATTGTTTTGCAATAAATTTCGTTAAGTGGATCTATTGATTCTGATTAGCTACAAAAATTGTTATACAGGATTGAACACTAAGGTGAATAGTAAATATGACTCTACAAATAGCTTTGGGAATAGACTTCTTTGAAACAGTTTTGTTTTGTTTTAAATTAAATATCCACTTTAAAGCTTATAGGGATTTTGCTTCAACTTATTTTTTCCCAGTCTAATATGGAAAAAAAAAATAAATCTTGATGTAGTTACCACTTCTGGAAAATAAGAATCATCACAGAGTTCTCGTGAGATAAAATCTCTTAGAACCATGCCAAGCACATAGCAAGTGCAATTAACTGTTTGCTGGTAATGTTATTAAAACCAACAGTTGTAGACAATGTCAATGTTTGTAAAAACAAAGGAAAGATGAATGGGTTTTAAAATGCCTGGAAAGGGTATATATCTTTATGATGTATGACAGTGCTCCCGTGGTGAGATTAGCCTTCAGTGACAGATCAGGGAAGACTGCCAGATAAGATTCCTTGTTATAGCTCAGATGCTACTTCTGAAAAATCCCTCTATGCACCTTCAAAGCAAATCGCAAGAGCCAACCTGAAAAACAAATGAATACAAAGCAAGTTTCAATGTCTGTTCTCATATAAAGGAAATAAATACCAAGAGGCTGCCTGGATGTGTTCCAGCTTTCCAGACAGCACTGGGAAATGCCACCTCCATGTTCCTTGGGGTGACTCCAACCTTTTAGTTCTTCAAATGACAAATTAATGGAATCACTTAACTATATTACCATGGCCACATTTGTAATCAGTGCTCAAATGGCTTGTCTAGTGCATATCTTTTTGTAAATTTTTTTAAAATTTCAAAATATTAAGTGGGTACAAATGTTTTAGGTTATGTGGATGACTTTTAGAAATGCTTGAGTCCCAGCTATAGGTGGTATATGTATACCATGGAGTACCAGTGCATACCTTATATCTAAAGAAGAGGAGATGTGTACTCAGACAGTGTAACATCAATGGCAAAATATGCTACCATCTGGTAGAATTCATTGTTCTTACTTGATCATTCTCACAATTCTCACAGCACAGCTGGTTGTAAAATCCTTGCAACTATTATAAATCTAAGACGGTAAATTATTTTTCACCTTCGTTGAGCACCACATCTACTTGTTTGCTGACAGGGAGCATGAGGACTAACTGCTCACATGCTCTGAGGTGAATATAGAATGAAGCTGAGCCAGTTTTACCCTGCAGTCATTGCCAAAACATTGCAAACCGCTTGTTTATCATGAATTGCTATTGCAAATATTGTTAACTTGTGTCTAAAATACATAGTAATACTCAGAAGAACAGTAATACACTGAAGAACAGAGCTTTGGTAAGCATAGCCTTTATTGCTTTATGAAAAGTGGCCTGGTGTGTTGAAAAGACAGACCTTCAGACAGATCTGGCCACAGATTTGGGTTTTGTTATGATATGAACATGGACAAGTGACTTAAACCCTCTGAGTCTCAGTTCCTTTATCTGTGGAATGAAAAGAACAAATCTTGCCTAGCTGGTTTGTTGTGAGCATTAAAGGATATAAAGTGCTTGGCACAGTACCTGGCACATAGGAGCTCAATGAATGCTAATCTATTCCTTGTCTGGAAAAAAGAAGTTAGATACTGTTTTTAAAATGCATTGCACTGTTCCGCCGGCTAAAGTTCCAGGTACCAGTAGGAACTTCTTAGAAACCCATTCTAGAGGGCTATAATCACTATGTGTACTGAATGCTATAGAAAACTTTAAAAACAAAGAATTTGTTCTGACCATGAGAGAGAACCAGTGGTCACAAGTGGCCTTCACCTCTACCTAAGCCCCCAGTGACTGTAGTTCACCCCCCTGTGAATCAGCCCTATTTATCTTTAACTTAGAAAATGCTTCTTTAAATGGAGCCCTTGTTTCCTTGTAATAGCTAATTGACTGATGGATTCTAATTCTGTCCTCTAAAGCCACCAAGAATAATATCAATATGCCCAATGCAAAGGATGTGACAGTAGTGAGAAGATGGAAAAGCCACTAAATTCTGGATATAAAAGAATAGAAAGGGCCTTATAGGGTCATATTCTCTCCCAAGGTAAAGAGATTCTTAAACCAAGTAGAATGAGTGGCTGAGCTAATTGGTCCTCAAACCCTTCCTTTGGTGATGACCCCACAGTTAGCCCTATTGAAGGAGGGAAGAATATGATGGTAACCATCTCCTTTGTTTAGCCAAATAAAGGGAAAGGTCCTAAGACACAAGAGGGAGATGGCACTTATTATATAAGAGGCACTCACCTGTCCATTCATTCAACTGCACCTGTTGCTAACCAACTATGGAAAGAAGGGCAAGGATAAGTCATTTAGAAAGATACATTACCAGGAAATGAGGCTGCAGCAATAAGGATATTCATGATGCTTCCTTGAGAAATAATGCACACAGATGATAAAAGCATAAAGACATTGATAAGATACAATTGGCCAATGAACTTGAAAAAAAAGCAAATGTAGATATCTGAATGTTATCGCTCTTTTAAATAAGTCACAAAGCCTAATGTCAGCAATATCAGCAACTCTAACTATCAAGACCAGTAATAGGAACTCACGACCATTGATTCCATTGGCTGTTAGAGCTAGCTAGAGTGAAGGCACCAATGGGGGTAAAAAAAAAAAAATGGAAAATTTAGGGATTCCTATTCTCTTCCCCACATGTGGCAGATGATCATTTTTATTACTGTACGTGGAAAGACATCTTTTCCCCTGGGAAACCATTGTAAGAGGAGACTGGAACATCACTTTAGGCCTGAAGATATGTGGCTTAAATTAGCCACCAGAAAGAACCCAGAGGCCTCTTTTAGCCAGTAAGCAAAAACTCGATAAAAGTAGGAAGAAACATCTCCTAACTTCTGCTAGTCATGGCAGTGAACAGAGGTTAGATGGCCACCAGTGAGGCTGCTGAGTAGCCAATGGAAACCCTCGATTTCCCCTAAGTATGGTACTAGCCTCCACAGCCAACTACAGAACAACAGATGAGACAGAAATGGGTGGCTTGGGATGGGGAGGGCATTATTCCAGAGCCCAGAGCCATGGCATTCTCCAAGCTAGATAAAGGGCCTAAAGACCAACTGAGGTTCTCTTTGAGGTCCTCCAGAAGGTATCTCATCCAGTTCGCCAAGGTCTCTGACGGTCGGCAGAAAGTAAAAGGATCATGTTATGGTGCTAGGCAGGTCCTTTCTCCACATGCTCAAAGTTCCTAGTTTCCCACTGGCATTCCCTAATCTATTTCAGAGTTTTCAAGGTGTCAGCTCCTCAATTTCTCCACAGCCTAATCTTTCTCCCAAGGGGCTGTTGGCTCTTCTTGGTTGCCTGTGGGCATTTCGCTGTCAATCCTACACTGTGACATACAGAGACATCTCCTGGTAGTTCCATGGCCTCCAGAGGGAAGCTGGACCATGCTCTATAGCCCTCTGCTGCCCTCCGCTGGCTACATCTGATGGCCAGGGTTTGCTCTTCAGCTCCTGGCAGTGCAGTGTGAGGTAGTTTACTCCCAGGAGACCAGGTGGGCTGCCATGTCGTCAAAGCAGCTTACAGCCCTGGAAACACGAGAATACCATAACACAGAGGAAAGCACCACTCTGAAGGCCCCATCGCAAAACTGTCCTTCAAAGAAGAGGTACCAGACTTCCTTTACTAAACACATGTTCAAAGCTAAGGGCCAAGAACAAGGTAAGGCTGGAGAGACAGATGGAAAGGAAAGAGAAAAAGAACTCTCAGGAAGCTTCCACTGCTGCATGCACATTCTCAGAAACCTAATTTTAGTATAGGAGAGAAGCAATTTGCTACCTGATCCCCAAGCCCAAATCCTTCAGGAGTTTCCAGAAATAAAATTCTCATGGTTGTCATCCAAATCTGAACTCTATCTGCCATGTCCTTGTCTCTCTCTCTTTTTTTTTTTTTTTAATTATTTTTTAATGGCATCGAAGTCTTAAATACAGGGTCTGCCTTCAGGGAAGTTCACAACTGGAAGGAGAAAGACAGTCGTGGAAAAATAACTAAAACGTAAGTCATGATGTGGCAAAAGCCAAGCTGTGCAGGAATAAGGAGGAAAAGGCAATCACTTAGGACTGTGAGGATAAGGTGAAGTGTTTAGAGGTGGTCTTTCTGAACAAAAATATGATCAACATCGTCTATAGTCTCAAACAGAAACCCCTTAGTGTGATCTAGAGTAGGCTTCATAATATTTCCCCTGCCTTCCTTACCAGCTTCTCACTGCTCTGCGATGTCTGCAGGTGCAGCTGAAATGCATCTGAATCTCAAACAACATGCAGCCAGAACCCAGAGAGAGAGAGGTCCAGGCATCCCTTGCCAGTTCTGAGACCAGTCTTAGCTATTCTGTGCTTCACTTCCTCCTCAGTTTCCCTTCATCTCTTGCTTTATTTATTCAGCTCTTTTAGATCCTTTTTTCCACAAAGGCAAATTTGGTCTCTAAGGTGTGACTCTAGATACATTCTCTCTCTCTCTCTCTTGGATAGCTAAGTGCTTTCTCTTTGGCTTCCTCAGCTCAGCCCCACAAAACCCAGATCCCCAGAATCCAGCCAGGCAACACCCATGTCCCATTTGTGAAGCAGCATCTAACGTCCTTGAGCATTACTACACACAGCAGGTCAGTGCCTGGCTTTATCAGCCTCCTGCCCATCTGTGTCCAAAAATGTTAGTGTTAAATCAAAGCCATGACAGCCACACTGTATCTTGAGTAATTTCTCTGGACTAAGCCTCTACCTTCTCCTCTGAACATTTGGTTTTATCTTTTTTCACCCACTGGCTACCATCTGGATTGTTCCTGTATACCTTTCCCTTGAAATTTATTGCTAGACTTACAAATTCTGTCTCCGCTGACAAGTGTCCAACAAACATCCCTTGGGCAGGGTTAACCTCAATGTCCCAGAGCCCCACTGAATTTGAGAAGAAGGAATCAGACAAAACTATAGTGATTATGAGAATACTGGTGGGATTTAGGAACATTTACCGAGTGCACATGATGTGCCAGGCTCTGTACCAGGTGCCTGACGTCACTTGATCTTCACAAGTACCTTTGGAAGAGGTGTTATTTCCATTTAAAGAGAAGGACACTGAGACTTTCGAGACTGAACTATCTGCCCGAGGCTTTCACACATCTGATTTCAGAATCCTGTGCTCTTAACCACAGGTTTTTTCTCACAGACAGTAAGTTCTCCATAGCTATTTGTTGGACTGTCTAGGTGATATTGACATTTGGCCACAGAGCCACATCCAGATTTGTGGCAATTCCTAGAGAGTATTCAAAGTTTTGTGCTTCTATAAAAACTTCCTTTTCATCTCTGAAAAATGGAAAGGACTTGAGTAGAGCCCAAGAGCCACTGTTAAGTAGTGAGAGCAATCTGGAATTCAGCATAATGTGACCATCCTTAACAGAGCGACTTACTATTATTGCTGTTATTATCTCTCCTAGCCAAATCTGAGCGAATTCTCTGAGTATAGAGAAAGCAAGAAATCCCATTCATTAAGATGGAATGCAGCTAAGTGTACATCCAAGTTATTTGACAAAAAGCACAATGCACACATGGCATATGGTATATATGCACATTTCACTGTCAGGTTTTAAGCAATGGTTGCTAAAAGGCTATTACACAATATGGTTTTTTATGTCTCTCACATCTATAATTTTTTTAAGCTTGATTCTTTGTCCTCTCTCATAGTCTGTAAGGGAGGTTAAAGACACGTCTTTCATTCTCAACTGGAAGTTTGTACTTTTAAAAGTAAAATTCTGAAAGTATGATGAGACCACATCTACTGCATTCATCACTGTAGCCCCAGTGTTTGGTCCACGGCCCACTCAATAAATAATTGCACTGAAATCAGTCACCACAGCTGTCACAACCACCCTATAGGTTAAATTTACACAGGTAGCTGATGCTCTGTGTGAATCAGCCTGGGAACACGGATATATGTAAATGTTTAGGTTGCCTCTTTTCCTGCACATTCCTGAAGCTCCAATCGAAAGGAAGAAAGCCGTCTTCCAGAAGTGAGCAGGCAGTTTGTTTCACTAGGGCTTTGCTGTGGAAATGGAATGAAGTGTCATAAAAGAATGTCCTTCCCGTACTGCGGAGATTGGACAGAACGTGACAAGGCAGCATAATCAAACACAAGCTGGCCCCAGGGTGTGATGCTGAAGTTACCTGGAGAGTCATTTCCAATAGCTGCAGGGCTCAGACTATTCTGAGAAACATAATTAGCTACAAGAGGTAACAAAATAAAAAGGAGACCTCTCTGCCACCTCTAAAAAGTACTGAGGAAGTTAATCTAAACCAGACCATTAACAAATGGTCCTTAGCTGTCCCCTATAGAGAAGCATGTCTGACAGCATCCACCTACTGTGCTTTTCAAAGAGTACAAGAAAAACAGTAACCCCTCGCTGACCGTTCAGGCCTTCATTAAATTGGGACCAGCCCTAGTTAAGCACTTTGTACTTAGAGAGGCAGACGTGTAACTGTTAAGAGCATCTGTCCCAGAGCCAGGTTAAGTTCAAATTCCTGTTCCACTATTGCTTGCCACCAGATCTACCTTCCCCACTCTGTTCTGTGTCCTTAGGTGCTGGCCTGCATGGATCACATCCGCTGGTTCCCTTACCTTCCTGCTTCCCAATGGGGAACTCTGGCAGGAGATTGTGGGAGAAAGGACAGTGAGGTCTGAAAGCCCTTCCACACACCACCACACGCCATGCCACCTTCCCTTCAGGGTCACCTTAGGCCAGCTACATGCCTTACCTAAAGGCCTCAGTCTTTTATAAGTGACCCCCTGCACACAACCCCGTTTCCTGTATCTTCAGCTTCAAGGTCTCCTCAAATCAGATAAATCTGAGCATTTGTCCCCTGCTGGGATCCTGCCTGATGCACCATTTGCCAGTGTTGGATTTGGGCAAGTTACTTAACCTCTCTGGGTCTCAGGCTGCTCATTTATGTTGGGGGTGATAGCAGTAGCAAGGTCACTTGGGTGTTCTGAGGATGAAATAATACATTAAAGCAGTTAGAACAGTGTCCAGGGAAATATTCATGATCGTTATTACAAAAGCTCAGTTGAGGAAGATTCCTCTTAGCCTCAGATTGCCTCACTCTTTCTCTCATTCCCATTCCCATTCTTTCTCTCTGACTTCATTACAAAAAAAAAAAAAATAACTATGCAAACACTTTTTATGCCTCATCTTATGGACCTTCAACACATTACATGAGGCAAGCATAGCTTTTTTGTTTCCAGGTTCCTAAATGAAAGCCAAACTATTAAAGTGGTCTCTTGTCTCACCCAAATCCACATGAAGGTCAGGTCCAAAGCCCATATGTGAAGTCAGGCCCTCTGGTGGCCAAGGCTTTAAGCTCAACAAGTCAACCTGGTTTCATCTTGTATGACAACTCTAATGGACTGGCGGTAAGTGCCAGAACACGGTGTTGAGGAGGAGTCAGGAAGGAGAAATGCTGTGACTGATAATGTTTGCCACGTGCACCTAGGAGAGAGTGATCACATCAATACCCCTGTTCTTCTCTGTCTAGTGGTCCATTGCACCAATCAATCAATCCATCAAGTAACTAGTCAACAGATATTGATGAAGCCCATCCTCTATTTGGATACTTTCCTAGGCAAGGTGGAAGACACAAAGATAGGTTAGACATAATCCACTCCTGCTCCCTAGGAATTTATAATCCAGCCAGAAAGACAAAACAAAAAGGATAAAACAATGAGATCAGGCTGTCCCTGACTATAAATGCAACAGAAATTGAAAAGGGAAGAGTTCACTGCTTTATACATAGTCGTTTTGCTAAACGCTGGATATGTAAAAATGAATAGAGGTGCTCTGACAAGTGTACAAAACAGCGAGTGACAGAGAGAGAGAGAGAATATTTCAATATAATACTGTAATACAAGGAGACTCTATAAAAGCATGATAGAGGGGAGCTTAGTCCAAGCTCAGTGGAAGGATGGAGTATGCAAAAAAGCTTCCTGGAGAGGAGATGACCATAGTGTTTAGAAAAAGCTTTTTAAACAAACTGCTAGATAGCCTTCTCTTTACTCTCTCCAAGGCTGTAGCCACATGGTCCCTGCCTCCCACCACAATCACCTTTAGACTCGGAGATCAATTATGTCTTTATTCAGAACTTAAACATCCCATTCAATGTTTAGGGAGCGGGGCATCAGATTGTTTGGATGATATTCACGCTAAGACCTGATGCCTTAGTTCTAGAACCCAGGAATTCCAGAGGCTCATTATCCTGTTCTCCAATTCAATTTATAATGTATTTGCCATGCTGCCGCGTACTAACTCGCTCTCTTAATTATATAGGTATCCCAAGCATCTATTTTGTTTTTACG
>RJWJ010020399.1:0-29131 GCA_004363605.1 Indri indri | reverse complement strand
CTTACCTCTGTGTCATGTCAAAGGACAATTTTTTAAAGTGAAAAAGCACAATTCTTGTGTTATTATAAAATGAACACCAGTAAAAGGTTTTATGTAACCCATTAATTAATGATAGTACCAGTAAGATGTTAACAACCAGCTCAAAGGAAAACTCAAAGTACCACACACATATGTAGACAATTAGAAATGCTGAAATGAATTTGCACTAAGTAGAAAACTAGCAAAACTGGTCAAGACACACAGGGTAGTAAGCAATTGTGTTCTACTGGACACAGTTCATTTGCATTTCTATGGAAAACAATCCTTTGCATTATCATCAATTTTCTACAACTTGGAGTATGAATAACTGAAAGACAACAAAAAGTAGAGATAACCAGTGAGGATGTGCTACACAAAACACCCAGTAGTCATTTTTACCCATTTTAAGGTCTTTTACAATTTTTCTTGGCATTGTGAACATAACATTTTGTTACACAAATGTATCATAATGTAAACACTCTCCATTCACACATACATACACACACAGGTACACACACAGAAACTGCTGGAGATCAAGTTATGCAGAAATATTTCCTCTTCAGAATGAATATAATGGAAACACCTGTACCTCCGGCCCTCTCTAAGTGACATCTGTTAGAGATAAATATTTCACAACCAATCGTGTATTATTCCCAAAAGATTCTCCCAATATCATAAGCTATTACAATTCTTTTCAAAATCATGTTATGAATAGATTGTATTGGGATGGTCACCTCTTACCTTTAATGCCTGCCAGGGCTCATCTAGCAGTCAATCATAGGACATTCACAAAGATAGGAGGTCTTGAAACCCTGATTAAATATTTTGACTAGAAACTGGCCTTTGCTTTAACAGAACATCTTAACAGGAAACAACTGTTCACCCAAAGTACTTCCTAAAGGAGGGCATGGGTCTATCTTCTTCTTTCCCTAAACACCTGTGTCATGCCTTGAGAATTTAGGTTGTTTTGGTCACGAGTAATGAATGCCTGCTGAGTAGGGATTTACCTAGAAAAAGGGAGAAACAAGACTCTCCCAAGGCTCCAAGCACAGCCACCCAGGAGTGGTTTGGCAACTGGTGTTCGAGGTCCAAGTTGCTTCAGGGTCTAAGTCATCTTCTTGCCTCCTGAGGGAAGCAGAGTCTGAACCAAGATTTCAAGTGCAAGGCCTCTATTTGGGAGGTGCAGGAAATACTTGCAGGAGTAGGGGAGGGAATAGAGTAGTAGGCGGGCAATAAAGGAGATGTGATGGAGCCACTGTGACAGTGAGTGACTGAAGCTTGATCTCACAGGGAATCTTGAGGAAATGGTGCAAAACAGAACACCACGATTATCCCACCCCAGGGGCAGGGGAGCTGGAGTAGTATTTATACAGCAACTCCTGTGAGCCAGCGATTGAGGGCTGCTCCTGAGAGGTGTTGATTCCCCAGTGCTTCTAGCCAGCTGTAAGTTCTAGAAATAAGACCTTTAGATGCAGAGACACAGATGCTGGCACCTGGAGTCAGCTCGAGCCACTGAAAAGTCGGGGAAGACAGGAGAAGTGTGGAGCGGGCAGACACTGATTGCACCTGCTACCGCCAAGCAAGGATGGGCTTCCCTCCAGTGTGAAGCATTAACGTGACTCAGCCTCTCTCTTGATCTTTGCTTTATTACTTTTTCTCCTGCTACTAACTCACTTTTTCTATATTTCCTAGTTCTAATCCCAGACAGAGAGCCTGAGAGAGAATCTGATTGACAAGCCTGTCTTATTATCGTCATCCTCATTGGTTCAGAGCTTTTTGCCCTGGGCCAACTTACAGGTCGCTAGTCAGCCTCTGGATTGGTTGTCCTAGGACCCTTGGCTCCTGTTTCTGAGTGTAAACAGAGTCAAGTGACGCAGAGCATGGCCACCCCTTCTGGAGAGTAGCTTAGGGGCTGTGAGCAGGACAGCTTGCCCAGGTAAGACAGACGCCCCGCAGACTCTGTTCCTACATAGGGATAGTTGGCAGAGTTATGCCTTTGTGTGCACACACGCATTCACCTCACCAGGAGGAAAAGGTGAACGCCTAATGTGAAGCTGTGGTTTTCATATTTACTTTTCCCCTTAGAATTTAGTGTGTTCGTATGGCTCATCCTGATTTAAGACACATTGTACTTTACCTCTCGCCATTTCTTTCTTTTCATTTGACTGTTTCTGTGAACAAAAACCTGACGTGTATGCAGTAGGATTTCCCTACACCAGAAATTGCTGCAATTCTTGGTTTACAACATACAAATGTTGCATTTAAATGTGGGTACACCGTACGTATTCTAATTGAATTCCTGACCACCACCTCCCGTTCTCCGAAAGAGCCCTCTCTCTCCCAGTTACACTCTCTCTCCTTGCCATTTATTCTTTGTAGCATTTGGCACTCTCTACAACTTACGTTTCACTGTTTGTGTACTGTTAATTTTTTGATTCCCATGTAAGCTTCGTGAGAGCCGATGCCAGAATGAAGATATAAAATTAATATTTGTTGAATGAATGAATCACTAAAGCAAGGATTTTAAGGGTTTTTTCTAGGAAAGATCATGGGGGAATTAGTTTGGATTGATCCAGTGGCATCTGTTGCTTGGTCTCTATTGTCACAAAGATAAGCTCTGTGGTGGCTGACCAGGAGCAGTGTGGACTCATCAGGCAGAGCTGAAGTCGCCACCTTGGCCTCATCAGCACGGCTCAGACCAGCACAGCATCCCTGCTGGGGTTGGAAAGCTTGTTAGGAGCCATCAGGCAGGAGTAACAGGGCAGTGGGTGACATGGGAAGGTCTAGTCAGAAACGCCCAGCAGGGCCAAGAGTAGAGGATAACCCACCCAGAGGGCAAGACTGCCTTGTGGATGAACAGAGTGGGTGCCACCATAGGCCAGCCCTGGGAGAGGAGGACTCCGAGTCAGGGAGAGAACTCACAGCAGCCACACTGCTGACGACGGCCACTCCACAGCGACCCACATGCAGCACGCCAAAGTTTTCTCAGGGCCAAAACAAACAGCTGTGGAAAATTCCAGCAGATCTGGAATGTACTGTGCTTCTGGAGACACCAATGGGGTTTGCACTCATTGTAAGTGCCAAGAATCAGCACACACAGTTACTGGTATTGTAGTCTTCCTTTCATTTCTGATTTTGGATATTCACATTGCACATGAAATTTTTACAAATTTTAAGCAGATAAAATTAAATAAGCATAACTTCAATATTTTTCATCCTGACTTCCCCATACCCAAACAGCAAATCCAACAACATGTTAGAGGAAAATATTAAATGACACTCGACATTTATGTCATTCATGAAAGATTCTTTGGAGAAACAGGATAAATGAGAATAACTTGTCACAGGAAATGTGCCTATAAAGACTTCTTGAGTCTGCTGTTAATTGGCTAAATACATTTGCAGTGAAGGGCAGTGTAGGCAGAGGCTGATCATACCCAAGTGTGAGAACAGTATGACATTGAGTTTCAGAAAGACAGCACAGTTGATGGTTAAGCCTCGAACTTACAAAAACGACCCACTCATTGGCAAGTGGCAATGAATGTGTGGAGAAGACATAGACTTCTGTGATACATTCAGGAAAAGTTTTATTGGAAGTTCCAGTGTGAATGGAATTGCTAAATTGTAAGGGGAATACGTTTTCAAGAGAGGAAATATTCAGATGTGCAAGGCCCTGGATCAGGATGTGAAGAATGTGTCACATTGACATATTCACTGAGTAAAAGAAAGTGGGCACATTATTCAAAGAAAAGTGATAGCAAGGAATTTCCTAAAACTCTCAAGAATTATTTCTCTCTCTTTAGTAAATGCCCACCTATAAAATTCCCTTTGTTCACTTTCAATGCACATTATTCTTTTTATTCAAACCAATAATAATGACGTATTCTGAGCTAAGGTTCTTTCAGTTAAATATAGAGCTTCAAAACAAGGGGCTATTGTTCATCCTCAGAAAACCCTGAGGTTTCTAATCATGTTCTCAGATATTACTGCCAAGGAAAGAGACTGGTTCTAAAACCACTGTCTCTGACAGATCTGGTAAAATGGGAACCGAGAATTGATCACTGTATTTAGCAAACTGGAGGTCACTGGCGGCCTTGACCAGAGAAGCCTCACTGGAGAGAAGCCTCACTGGAGTGAGTTTGGGACAGAGTGGGAGGACGGGTATTTGAGACAGTGAGTGGAGGAAACTCTTCCGAGGACATCCCCTGCAAAGCAGAGCAGAGAAATGGGGTGGTAGCTGGCAAGGGAATCGAGGTCAAGAGAGGGTTTGGTTTAGTTTTACTTTGTTTGAGGATGAGAGAAATAACAACGAATTTGTATGGTGATGGCAATGAGCTATTACAGAGAGATTCCAGTACAGTGGAACTTTAGTCCCTCGAACCTTCTCTCTCCTCCCACGCTGGCTTCATTTCCCTCTTTAACCAGCCTGGCCTAAGCCTGGCTATTTCAACTGTGCTTTTGCTAACCCCCTGGAATGCCTCCTTTTTGTCTTTCCTTCCTTCCCAAGTCCACCATTTTCTTTCTTCTCTAGAACCCATGGCTTGCCAGTTGGCTTTACTACAATAGATTCATGCTACCTAACCTCAGTTCAACCCAACTCTTTTATTCTTATATTCTTTCATGGTTTGCTTCCCACTGACCAATAGTGTTTATTCCAATTTTTAAAAAATTCTTATTCAAGGCTCATTCGACACAAATTTACTGAGCAGCAACCATGTTCCAGACACCGGCCCCTGACATCCAATCCCCCACTGCCTCCCCCGCTCTTAGCAGATGACCTTTGCTCCACTTTACTGAAATGACTGATGTGAATTTCTTTCATTTTCTCCCTTTGGTTCTCAATTTTTAAAGACATCCTTTCCATTATTGTTTCTAAAAGACAAATTCTCCTGCTTATCTCAAAGACTAACTCTTCTACTTGGGCCTTGATTCTGTGACCTATTATTATACACTGGGTGCCTCATGCTACCAGTTAATCTCCCGCAAACCCACTGCATCTCCAGCATTGCCCCTCCGCACTGCAGACCCTTTTTTCTTCCCAGAGGTAACAACTACACTGACTTTTGAACTAATCATTCTTTTGCTTTTCTTTATAATTTTATCCTACACACACGTACACATAAGTGTGTCCTGGAAACCAGGACTGGGATGATCGTCTCTGCATCTCTTCTTCTAAGCGCTCTGTGGCTTATCTGCACAAAGCCTGCCTGAAGCTCCAACCATTTCACTCTCTTCACACCATCTTTACTTTCTCCTGTGTTCTCCAGAATAAATTCCAGAGTATGTAGATAGCGCTACGGGTCTTACTACCCTTAAAACAGTGTTTTCCATGGTTCCTCTCTTTGCTGCTTGTGCCAACCTAAGCCACCGTAACCAAGACATGCAATGAACAGGACACAGGGCACGGTCAGAAGACAAAGTGGTTCTTTTCCCTCACAGCCCCTTCAACTTGCTCTGGGGCACTTCTTTTTGTCCTCAGTGAAGCTTCAGGCAGATCACATAGCTTATTATCTGCTCCCTCATGGATGACACAAAGTCCCCTGGTCAATATATATGGTCATTTCTGTAATTCAACTGTCTAATCACGTGTAATAGTCAGGACTCCAAATTCCATCCCACGCCTTCTCTCCCCATGCAGGCTGCCCCAGGCTGGCCCAGTGGAAAGGAGGGCTCAGTCGGCCTCTTTGCTTTTAACTGTGTCTGAGCTTCCGACCATGCTTCTGTCTGTCCTGTATTCACTGGACTGCCCCTGGATCCTGGAGGGGGTCACCAGGAAAGGCAAGGGTAGGAGCAGGAAAGGCTCTACTTCGCTTTGCAGCAGTGGGCCCTGGCCCTGGTTTCCTCCAGGCAGTGCAAGTTTAAAGCTGGTGTTTCTCTGGGAGTATATACATATCTGTGGGTCTGCGAAGGTCCCGCCTGGAATATATATCTGCATGTCCCCTGATGCAGCGAATGCATTTTGCTTTGTTCAGTATCCTCTCTCAGCTCTGGGACTTGGAAGGAGTCTACTCCTGTTAAGGTCACAGCGCACTGCAGGCAAGACTCTTGGGCAGACTGGCTCTCTCCTTGTGGTCACCTCTGGCCTGTGGAAAAAGCGCTCAAGCATCCTTTGTCCCCCAAACCTCCATTCCCTATGCAATTATCCAATCACAGACTCTTGCCTTTAGGATTTTCCAGTCATGCATCCAGCAGAGCCTCTTGTCCCCACAAAATCCAGTGGGCGCAGGTCCAGAGCCCCGAGTGGTGTGCTTAAAGCCAGTTTCAGTTGGCTCGCGGTGAAAGGAAAATACTCCCAAAGGGGAGGAAGGGAAACGGCCTCGGCACTCCCCCAACTTTTTCCAAGGAAATTATCTGTCACGTTTCTAATCTCTTGCATGCAATAATCTCTTGTATATAAATTCTAATCTTTCGTATATCCTCCCATTTTGTGAGGTGCCAAGGGTTACAAACTGGTTTTTGCTAACCTCCTTTTAAAGTCCTATGTGGGTGGTCTAGAACTTCACTTTTGAACAAACAGGTATGTTATTAATTCCTTGGCTTCTAACTTTTTGGGGCTGCAGCTAAATGGAGACAGAACTTGTTATATTATATTCTTATCTTCTAAAAGGCTCTGGGCTTTCCTTTGGGTCTCATTCATTTTATTGCCTCCACCTAGACTGCCTTCCTCTCCCATCTCAGCGGTAAGGGCTCGGCTCCAAGATCATCCCCTACACAAAGTTGTCTCATTCCCTCAGCTGCAAGTGACCTCTCCTTCCCTTGTGCCTTTTTCATCCCTCTTAGATAGCGGTTGCTCACACTGTTGCCCTGGCATTGTAATTATTCCTGCACCTGCCTTTTTTCTTACTGAATACAAAATCCTTCGCTGTAGAGAATGTGCCTGAATTGGTTTGCTAGGACTGCTCTAACAAGTACCACAGACTGGGTGACTTAAACAAGAGGAATTTGTCTCCTCACAGTTCTGGAGGGCAGACGTCCAAGATTAAGGTAACAGCAAGGTTGGTTTCTTCCAAGGGCCTCTCTCTTTAGCTTGTAGATGGCTATCTTCCCACTGGGTCTTCACCTGATCTCCCCTCTCTCTGTGTCTGTGACTTCATCTCCTCTCCTTATATGAACACCAGTCATTTTGGATTAGGACCCTCTTCAATGACCTCATTTAACCCTAATTGCCTCTTTATAGACCCTATCTCCAAACACAGTCACATTCTGAAATACTGGTGATTAGGACTTGAACATATAAATTGGGGGAGGAATACAATTCAGCCCATAACAATGCTTATTGTCCCTGGTTCCCCCACTTAGCTTCTACATAGTGCTTGCTTAACACATGCTTGTTGCCCTGAATTCACCTTGAAGACCTAAGGGGGTATGAACTATGATACTAGTGATAAGATAGTCTGTAGAGAGGGGAGTCTGCACTGAAAAGATGAGAGCTTCTATCGCCAGATTCAGGGATGTGATGGTTAATTTTATGCGTCAAATTGACTGGGCTAAGAATGCCCAGATAACTCACTAACATTATTTCTGGGTATGTCAGCAAGCGTGATTCTGGTAGAGATGAGCATTTGAATCAGTAGACTGAGTAAAGAAGATTTGTTCTCACCAATGTAGTGGGCATAGTCCAATCTGTTGAGGACCCAAATAAAACAAAAAGGCAGAGGGAGGGTGTAGTCTCTCTTCGTCTTCTAGAGCCGCAACATCCATCTTCTTTTGCCCTTGCGCGTTGGCGCTACGGGTTCTCAGGCCTTCGGACTTTGGGACTTACACCAGTGGCCCCATCACCCCCTCTAGTTCTTAGGCCTGGGACTGGAAATGACACCGTCAGCTCCTCTGTCTGGTTTCAAGCCTTCAGAATTGGACTGAATTATACCACCAACTTTTCTAATTCTCTAGCTTGCAGATGGCATATTGTGGGACTTCTCAGCTTCCATAATCATATGAGCCAATTCTCATAATAAATCTCCTTTTTTTATATATACAGGAAACAGAACCAGTAGGATATACATATATACAGAGATATGTGTATATAGGATGTAGATATATGTATACACAGGATATGTATATATAACATGTATACATATACATATCTATATATGTATACATAGGATGTATATGTGTATATACTTATCTCCTATTAGTTCTGTTTCTCTGGAGAACTCTGATTCACACAAGGGGTTTGAAATTAATTGGAGACAATTCGTTCTTATTTAATAATTGAGGCTTGGAGTCTAAAGAAACTAGCAACTAAAAGAAAAGAGGAAACGTGGGGCACAGTGGCTCATGCCTGTAATGCCAGCACTTTGGGAGGCCAAGGAGGGAGGATCACTTGAGCCTAGGAGTTTGAGATCAGCCTGAGCAACATAGCAAGACCCCCATCTCTACAAAAAATTAGAAAAATTATCTGGGTGTGGTGGTGCACACCTATAGTCCCATCTGCTGGGGAGGATGATCCAGGAGGGTGGTTTGAGCCCAAGACTTTGAGGTTGCAGTGAGCTATGATGATGCCACTGCACTCTAGCCCGGGCAACGGAGTGAGAATTTGTCTCAGAAAAAAACAAAACTGACACATCCTGGCCAGAAGCTTTTCCCTCCTATGTGGTGTACTCCCTGGCAGGGACACCAAGGGACATGCAGGAGAGCCTGTCTGCTCTTAACGTCAGCAAATGTCTAGGTTGGGATCTTTTATCAATGAATGTATCTAAAGGTTTTTTTTTTTTTTTTTACCAACATCGGGCTTGTTTTTGTGATTGTAAAAATAATACATGCCCAGAGTAAGAAAATACACACTGGAAAAACCCCCAGAATTACATTAGTTAGAGAGTAAAATCTTTCCCTGAAGAAATTTACAGCTTTAAATACCTATATTAGGAACAAAGACAGAAAATTAATGAGTTAAACTTCTAATTAGAGAAGTTAGAGGAAGAACAACAAAGTACACCCTAAGAAAACAGGAGGAAGTAACAAACAAAAATATGAGCAGAAACTAATATTAGAAAACTAATAACATAGACGAATCTCTGGGAATATTGGTCAAGGAAAAAGAAGGCATAAATAATGTTTGTAATGAAAACGGAATACATGTAGCAGGTAAAAAAATGGAAAATACTATGAAGAACTTCATGCTAAGTATTCAATCTTAGATGGAATAAAAAAATTCTTAGAAAAATTTACCAAATAAAATATATGTGTAGTCTATATAAGTCTATATATTATGTACATTTTATTTACACATATGTGTGTGTGTATGTGTGTAATTTATGATATACATATCTCAGAAAGAAACATCAAACCCAAATACTTCTAAAGACATATCCTACCCAAATATTCAAGCCCATCCAGAGAATGGAAAAAGAGAAACTGCTCCCAACCCAAGTCATGAGGCTAGAATAACCCACCTAACAAAACCAGATAAGGAGAGAATATCAGAAAGGAAAATTATAGACTAGTCTTGCTTATGAGCATAAATGCAAAAATCTGAATAAAATATTGGCCGAATGAATCCCCTATTATTGAGTGGACTTTATCCCAGGAATGTAGTGATATAATTAGTCACATTCGAATATTAAAGGAGAAAAATCATATGATTGAAGAGAAGGAGAAAGATCATTTAATAAAATCAAATACTGGTTTATATAAAACATTTAGTACTGGAATAGAAGCAACTTCTTTACCTGGGTTGAAATGTATCTACCAAAAAGTACAGTCAACACTTCACTTAATAAAGAAACTTCAGAAGCATTCTCTTTAAATTCAACAAGACAAAGAACCAACAACTTCCACTTCTATTCCGTAAAGTACTAGAAGTGCCGGAACTAAAGTGGGACAAGAAAAAATAACAAAATTTTTATATTTAATCAATTTTTTCACATTTTTAACATTTCTAAAATTAAGATGCTTCTAATAATCAAAATGTCTTAAATTTGTTGAAAGGATTAAGAAGGAAGGAAAATCTCTCATTATTTGTAGACAAGCAAATTAACAAAACGAGTTGGAGTGTTCAGCAAGGATGGTGGATATGAGACAAGTATGCAAAACTCAAATGCATCTTTATACATTGTCAGCAACAAACAGAAAATGAATTTTTAAAAATACACATTTATAATATCAACAAAATTATAAGATACACAGGAATAAATCTAAGAAAATATGTGTAAGACCATTATGAAGAAAGTTATAGAGCTGTAAAAACATGAAAGAAGACTCGAATAAATGAGAGATGGATCATGTTCAAGGACTGGAAGATCCAATATTATAAAGTTGGCAATTCTTCCCAATTAACCTAAATTTTCAATGCAACTCCAATAAAAATCTCAAGAGGATTCTTTGACAAGCTCACTTAAAATTCCCATGCAAGAATAAAGAACCAAGAATAGCCAAAGCACTTACAAAAAAGAAGAACTAAGTAAGTGGGGAGACTTGTTCTACCAGGTGTCAAGATTTATTATAAATCTCTATTTATCAGTTGTGTTATAATGGGCACGAATAGACAAACACGTCGATGGAACAGAATAAAGTACCCAGAAACAAACCACGCATATACGTGGAAATTTGACATATGACAGGGGCAAGGGATTGCATTACAAAACACTAAGGAAAGACGATTTCTTTTGTCAATAAATGGTGCCGGTACAATTGGTTACTTTGTGGGAGGAAGAAGGATAAATTGAATCCTGACTTCATGCCACAGATAAAAATAACTTCCAAGTGGACTAAAATCCCAGCTTGACAAAATGCTCAAAATCTTATCAGAAAAATTTATCATTTCATACCTATCTTTTTGGCAAAAACCAACAAAGCCTGATAATACCAAGTGTTGACAAGGGTATGGCTGAATAGGAACGTTGCTCTTGGGAATGGAAACGGGCACAATCCTTTTGGGAAGCATGGGAGTCAATGCTAATTGCCTAAAGATTAGATATTCCACCCTTCTCCCTTGTTTACCAGACCCTGATATTTTTAGCGCAGCAATGTCCTCAGGCTCAGTGTACCAATCATGTCTGGTTTAAGCCAGTTATAACCATCCCATTCTCTCTTACCAGATACTTGTTTTCCCATTTCCTTGATACCAAGGCCTGGCAATGCAATCTCATTCTGGCCAATGAGCTGTAAAGGGAAATCTGAGGAAGAACTTCTGGTTGCTAAGACATGACAGTCTCCAGTGGCAGAATGGAGGGAACCTCTATATTTTTTGACCATGTCCTCACCCTAAGTCAGAAGTGGCCTATCTCTAGAAGCACAGGAAGGTTTTTCCTCCCTGAAAAACAGAAAACTCCTTTTTCGTACACTCTTTTCTCTTGTTTGGGACACTGGAATGAGACCGTGATGCCTGGAGTTGTGGAAACCATATCGTGATCATGAGGCAACAAGCAAGAGGACCAAAGCCAACACACTAAGGGCAGCAGAATGGAAGGATGGAAAGAGGCTGGGTTCTTTGTTGACAATGTTAGACAAATACACCTTATTTATTTATTTTTTTCCTAGCCTCTTTACTTCCATGGAAAGTACATCTTTATTGCTTAAGCTGTTAGCCATTCTGTCACCTGCAGCCAAAAGCTTTCCTGATGAAAGAGAACAATTATCTAGTAAAGTTGAAGAAAAGCTTAAGGATCCAGAAATTCCACTTCTAGGCACATACCCTAAATAATCCTCACAAATGTGTGCAGGAAAACATGTCCAGAGATGTTCATCATAACACTATTTGTAAAATAAAAATATTGAAAGAATCTAAATATTTATCAACAGGAAAGATGGAAAAATAATTCAAGGTCAGCCACACAACAGAATACTATACAGAAATTTAAATAAGTGAACTGGAATTATATGATTCAATACACTAAATCTTAAAAGAATGTTGAGCAAAATATGCAAGTTTCAGAAGAATTTATGCAATATGTTACATTCATATGGGATTTTAAAACATTGAAAACAATATTATACATTGATTATGGATGAATTAACATATAACATAAATGTAAACCTGCATAGGAATGTTAAATATCAAATTCTTGATAGTATTTGTTTCTAGGGAGAAAATGGAGGAAATACTATGGGGATCTCAACTCCACCTACAATGTAAAATATAAAATGCTATACAAATTATTTATAGTTGAGAATATTCTGAGACTGAGAAGGCACAAATGGGGTGGCACTTCATTACTTTATGGGAAGCATTGAGTCCTCCATGGCTTACTCCAATCATCCTACATAAAAGCTTACAGTATTTGAATTGCAAACTTGTGAGGCCTATAATTAGTGAGAAATAGCAGACAGAAGAACCTCAATGTATTAGAAATTCCCGAGGTAACCTCTATTGGTATCAAAATAATTTAGGGAGCCATAACTTTCTTTCTGATGCTGGTCACTGTCCATTACAAAATGCACCAACCCACACAACCCTGGATTCAATGTTCTCTTATTCTTATAATACTTTATCTTCAAAGATAGGTTGTAAAATTGTAAACAGATTAGTTCATCCTATTCTCACAAAGGGTCTGCATTTCAAAATCACAAACCTCTCCCAAGTTCAGATATCAAGGCAAATAAGAAACTACAGGAGAATTCAAGTCTTTGAAAAAGAAGGGAGACCGGATAGAACACTGTTTATACAGGCAATCAAGACACTCTTTCCTCCAAATCAAAGGCCAGATTAATATTAGATATAATTAATAATTTGTATTTTCTGGAAGATTTTCCCCAGTGTCTTAAAAGTAACATTTCTTGCATAGATTTCAAAATGAAAATTGCAAAACCTTTTTGGACATCTGTGCTAAAGGAATTATGTAGAAAAGAGTTGATACTGGAAAACTAAATAGATTGAAAACTTGGGTTTCTTTCCAAAATATGTCTTATCTTAATTACTTTTATAGTAGGATCTCACTTATTCAAGTCTAAATTAACAAAGCTCATGAATTTTCCTTAGGGAAATGACTCGTGGCAAATAAAAGAAACAAGCAATATGTAATAAGCACCGTGCTCCAGGATTCAGATCTGATTCCAGCTATGAGGACAGTATCTCAAGCAAGCAGCACTTAAGGCTTTATTGAGAAGGCAGCACACAAGATGCTTCCAAAGAAGCAACTAAATGTTCTTCAAACTCCGTGAAGCCTTCATTAAATATACGATCTGCAAAATTACTTATATTTGGATCTTGAATATTGTAGGATAATATAGCATACCATGGTGGTACAGTGTTGTAGTATATATTATAGTATACTGTTGTAAACAAAAAATAAAATCCTGAACTCCCCTCCTGACTGAATGGATCCCCTCTTGGCCAAGGGGACCCCCAAAAAATCCTTAAAACTGAGTTCCTGGCCATCAAGGGAAGGGAGGTCAGACTTGCCTTGTTATACCCCCTCCCTTTTGGAGTTTAGATAAAATTGACCAGCATTACTGTTAAAAAAGAGATCATAAGACTGACAAAACAGACTCTTTGTGACAGGAGGATACTAAATTATTAACAGGACTTTAGGCCATGAAAGGCAAAGGTTAAATCACACCTGCAGACTATCAATTTGCTTAACAGATTACTTGAGTCTGTATATTGTGGCTTGTCTCTGATTCACAGACTTCCTGATCTTAAAACATTCCAAGCCTTTAGATAAAGCTTTATTTCTTTATTCAATTACAAATCAAAGAATCTCTGAAGCCACCTATAGCCTATAAAACCCTACTTCAACATGTCCTGCCTTTTCGGGCCAAAGCAACGTATACCTTCTATGTGTTACAACCTTACCTGTAATGCCTGTCTCTCTAACATGTATAAAACCAAACCTCATATATTCAGTTGTTTGTAAGTCTATATAAGCTTCCCTGCTCCAGGGTCCTGTTTTATTCATTTTCCATATTCCCTCCATGTTCAGCATAGTGCATAGTGTGCACTTGGCACTTTTTTTTTTAAGAGACAGTGTCTTGCTCTGTCACCCAGGCTGGTATGCAGTGGCATGATCATAGATCACTGCAGCCTCAAACTCCTAGGCTCGGGCCATTCTCCCACCTTACCCTCCTGAGTAGCTGGGACTACAGGTGCAAGCCACCATGCCCAGCTAACACATATTATTGGAGCTGATGAAAAAGCCCAGGTGTGAGGTAAGGTACTAGAGGAGGGTAATGGTGCTAGTGGGATAGAGAGTAGAGAGGATATCTGGGGCATCTCAGCAGCAATAGGACACTCCACTTGCCAAGAGGCAGTGACGAAAGACTGAGTTAACCAGAGGACTGTGCCCTGCCCGTGTGGCTGGTAGATGACTAGGAGCAGGCATGCCCCACGGTAACTGAATGAAATGCTTATGAAGCACTCGCCCTCCTGATGTCCCTCACATGTGCACCACGAGGGGTTTTGCTAGCAAATGGATTGTAAAATGTTTTACACAAGAGAATTCTGGTGAAAGATTAGGCATCAATAATTCCAGTTTGGAATATCCTGTCCTAGGTGAACATGTACAGGAAGGGGCAAAGAAATTCCAAAGTCCTATGTTAGGCAAACAAGAAGAGGCCAAAAGATTTTCTGGTCCAGACATTGGACCAAAAAAACCCCAACCCTTAAATCAAGAAGGTGGTATCAGGAGGGCGATACCATATTGCAGTTCCATGGTGGCACCCTTGTTATAAGCTTGTTATCAGCTGTGAGAGCTGACTGTCCATGGTGGGCCTGACGAAGTGACAGTGGGTACCCACGAGAACAGTCCAGGAGGCCACTCAAGCCAGAGAATCAGATTGTAGGTGTCCAGCAGGGTTGGAGATGACATTTTCAGAGCCATCAGAATATAACAAATAAAGAAGACAGGAACCCTCTGAGAAGGGAGGATCCACAGAGAAAAACAAGACAAAGTTAGGATGAAGAGGCATAATCGAAGAAGATAAAGAAGGCCAAACAAAGGCCAAAGAGGTAAAATGAGACAATAATGAATATAATGTACAGAAACCAAAGGAAGGCAAGTTCTGGTGGGAGAGATCAAGCATCAGAATTGCCACGGTGTCTGGCTCGGCAGGCCTTCTGTCGCCCCATCACCCTAAGAGCTGCGGTGGTGGATCCGGAGCCTTGGCCTCCAGCTCGAAAGCCCTCTGGCCCTGCCAGCTAGAGTTAAAGTTCTTCACTGCTGGCACAGGCTCCCTCCTGTTTCTAGCTACATCGCTTTGGGCACAACTGATCCTGGTGCCTGTGTGGTCTCTAGTGAGTCTGAGCTCCCCTCTGAACTTCCTGCTTTTCCAACTTTTGACTTCAGGTTCCCACTTTCTCTATCCCAGCAATCTAACTTCCGGGCCCCAAATCTGACCCCTGATGTTTTGTATTCTCACTCAAGGCCAGCCTCTAGCCCTCTTCCCACCTGGGAAAGAGCTTCCAGAAAGATGCTTTGGGATTCCGCCCACACTGTAGAATAAGACAGTGATAAACACAGTCAAATAGAACAGAAATGCCAAAGAGAAAGAAAGAGGATGGAGAAGACACCATGGGTGATGTCTGAGGGAGCAGTTTCAAGAGCACAAACTCACCCTAGAGTCTAAAAAGAAGGGAGGAGAGTAAAGGACGAAGACAAACAGGAAACCCAAAGCTTGCCGCAAGAAACAAGTACCGTGTTGATGGCTGAGGCGGTTTTCTGACCCAAGGCTGGTTGTCTTCATCTCCCTCTTACCCGACGGGGAACCAATCTCTGAATGAGAACAGTGGAAACTTTCAAAGGAAAGCAATTGGAAACAGCCGGCTTAGGTGACATGTGAGGAGAAGAAAGCATTTCCTTACTGCAGCTTCTGATAAGAACATGGTTTCAGGCCTTGTCTGCTTACTGCTCCTTCAAAGGAAAGTGCTGGCCGCCCTACTGAGTTCTAAGCTTTCAGTGCCCTATCTCACTTTTCCTGCCCTCCGGAAACAGAGAAAGAAAGAAAAGGAGGCTGAGCTTCCAGCTCTGAAGGTCCCTATCTTTTCCAGTCTGGCTTGGCCACTCAACTCACTTGCTCAACTTCCTGCTCTTGGCCTTTAAATCTCAGGCTGAAACAAAAGCTACTGGGACTGTGCACTTTTCCCCTCTCAATGTGCTTTCAGGTATTCTAATCATCCCTGTTTAGGAGGACCCCAAAGTCTACATATAAAACATAAATTAGCATCAGTCGTTCGCATCACCAATGAAGTTGCTCATGTTAAAAGGCATCACCACAGGGTAGCTTTAAAACTTTCTGAACGCAGGTTTCTTTAATTATTGACCTTCTTCCTGACTGAGAGTAATGTTCATTTTGAGATAATTATAACCATTCTTTTCTCCTAATAGTCACATGGGTATTCATTCTAAGATTTAAAAATTAAATTATACATATTTATATATTTTTCTCTCAGTCCAAATTTGGCATCACATTTGGGTTTGGAGAGAAGATTGAGTCATAACTTTAAGTTTTCAAGAACTTCACAGAGCATAAAGAAAAGCTTCTGTCCTAAATTACAGAGCTCAGATGGTTGGAATTGCTTTTTCCTGAGAGAGAAAACAAATGCATAACAAAAACAAAACTCCTGTGAATTTATTATCACTTGTTCTCTGTTCTTTCCTCTGGACCCTGCACATCTGTTGGTTGGTGATTCCTATCAGTGCCAGAGAGCATGTAAGCAAAACTTACAGTTTGTTCGTTATTAGCAAACGAACCTTGATTATCTAGTTTGTGTCAAGCGCCATTCAAGAGACTTGTAGAGAGGGCTAAGGAACATATGCAAAGATCTATCAGGCCCTGGAGCCTGCCTAGAAGTAAAGGGTTGGTGGGAGTGATAAATTGCCATTGAACGGCTCTGGCTGTGGCAATTCAATTTCCCTTCTGTTTTTAAAGTGGCCTCTGGGAACAGCAGCAGCTAATAGACCATGTGTTTAATGGAAAGAACCAGGGCTTGAGGGTTCAATAACACCAAGCCTGATTCTCAGCTCCATTACCTATTAGCTGCAATCCTGGGACAATTAACTAGAGTACTGTGTCACCGAGAAATATGTCATTATGCAATTTCATCATTGTGTGAACATTATGGAGTACTTACACAAAGCTAGATGGTATAGCCTACTGCATACACACTGTTAACAAATTCACTGAAAAGGAAAAGAGAAAGAGATTTGAGGCAAACAGGGAAGACACAGCCTTCAGTACAAAACAAAGAAAAAACAGAAGGGCTGCCTTGCGTAGATACAGTTCCTGCCTGGGGTTCCCACTCCAGTCCTCTATGCAAATGAGGAGGCTTGTTCAGTCCTGATTGGTTGACACTAAAATGGATGGCAGGTCACAGTTCATTGGCCAGGTCCAGAGAGCAGAATGGGGCCTGCCAGTAGCAGTTGATTCTGGCTGCATGAGCAGGAAGAGACAGGTTTGAAAGCGCCAAGTTTAACTACTGTTCACCTTGCACAGGGAATGTGTATAACCTCCAGTGGGCAAGTGGCTCTCAGCTCCACTCAGAATTTAAACCCAGTTAGCCCCTCAGGATTCATATCGAAGGGTTGGCTCTTTCAGGGTTCACAATACCTGGGCTATATGGTGTTGCTGTAGCATGGCCTCTTCCTCCGAGGCTACTAACCTGGACGTGTTACTGTACTGAATATTGTAGGCAGTTGTAACATATGGTAAGAATTTGTGTCTCTAAACATATCTAAATGCAGAAAGGGTATAGTAAAAATACAGTGTAAAAGATAAAAAATGGTACACCTGTATAGGACACTTACTGTGAAAAGAGCTTGGAGGATTCAAGGTTGCTCTGGGTGAGTCAGTGAGCAAGTGCTGAGTAATGGGAAGGCCCAGGATGTCACTGTATTGCTACTGTGGACTTACAAACACTGCACACTTAGGCTACACTAAATTTATAAAAAACTTTTTCTTTCTTCGCTACATTAACCTTAGTTTACTATAACTTTTTTACTTTATAAACTTTTAAATTTTTTAAAGTTTTGACTCTTTTGTAGTAATACTTAGCTTAAAACACATTGTATGGATGTACAAAAGTATTTTCTTTCTTTATATCCTTATTCTGTAAGTGTTTTTCTATTTTTAAATGTTTTTATTTTATTTTATTTTACTTTTTAAACTTTTTTTGTTAAAAACTAAGACACACAGATGTATTAGCCTCGCTACGCAGGGTCAGGGTCATCAGTATCTCTGTCTTCCACCTCCACAGCTTGTAGCCCTGGAAAGTCTTCACTGGCAATAATATACACAAAGCTGTCACCGTTTATGTTAACAACGCCTTCTTCTGGAATACCTCCTGAAGGACCTGCCTGAGGCTGTTTTACAGTTAACTATTTTTTTTAATAGGTAGATGTACCCTCTAAAATAATGATAAAAAGCATAATGAGCTTTTATCACGCCTGTAAGCCCAGCGATGTGGAAAGATTGTTTGAGCCCAGGAGTCTGAGGCAGGAGTGAGCTATGATAGAGCCACTGCACTCCAGCCTGGTGAGTAAGCAAGACCCTGTCTCTAAAAAAAAAAAAAAATTTAAAAAGAAATAAAAAATATAGTAAATACATAAACCGGTAACATAGTTGTTTATCAGGTATTATGTATTGTACATAATTGTGCTAGACTGTTACATAACTGCAGTGCAGTGGGTTTGTTTACACCGGCAACACCACAAATTCGTGAGTACAGTGTTAGGATGGCTGCGACATCACTAGGCAATGGGAATTTTTCCAGCTTCATTATAATCTTATGGGACCATTGTCGTATGTGCAGTCTGCCTTTGACTGAAACATCACTACGTGGCTCATGACTATATTCTAAACTCCAGTTTTCTCATCTGTGAAATACAAGCCAAATGTGTACTTTCTAGAGGTTTTACATGAATTAAACCAGTGGAATTGAATCCAGTGAAGCCCCTGGGGTCAGACTACTTAGGATTCAAACTCTGACTCAACCACTTACTTGCTGTGTGATTCTGGGCAAGCTGCTTAATGTCCTTAAGCCACAGTTTCCTCAATACATATAATATTCTCAAAAATGATTCTTAGCTTATTGAGTAGTTGTGATGAGCACATAGGATTATCCATAGAAAGAATTTAGCATAGTGCCTGGCACATAGTAAATGTCGAAATGAATGTTAGCTATTGTCATAGAAAGCATCACGCACAAAAAACGTTATTTCCTGCTCTCTTAACCAGGTTGCAGATTAATAGGAGGCACTTGTGCTAGAAGTGCCCAAAGGCAGATTCTTCTCTTTACAAGGAATTTCTTTCTTCTTCTTCTTTTTTTTTGTGTGTGTTCTTCTCCTTTCAAGAGTGTTCTGGTAGACATTAGCAAAACACCTGGAGGAGAGAAACCTAGAAAGCCTTTAAGTGTATTCCCTTCACCGTGAAATGCATGTGCTTTTAGAAGAAGCAGGCTCCTGGAAAGGGGCCAGTTAGTGTGAGTGCCTGACTGTAGATAAAGCATAAAAGAAGAGACGTTGTGAGTCCCAGTTAAAGATAGATCATTATTACCATTAATGTCTTCATTAGCAATATTCTTCTATATATGCTTTTTTAAAAGTACATATTCAATTTTATTCAAGGGGTAATTGTGTAGGTATTTCAAATTGTAAAACAATGGCCCTTGGGTAGTAACTAAATTTTTATCTTTGGAATAATATTCAGAGTTTGGATAATGATTAACATATATTTTTTGGTTGGGAGCATGGCTTTGTCCCTGCTCCTGGCCCCAGGCAGGCCCCCACACCCACCAGCCTTGCCTGGGTTCCTTCTGGGCCCCTCCACGTCTTCACTTGGTCCAACCCTGCTGTCTTGCGTGCAGGAGCTTTGTCCGTGCTCAGCAAACACATCTTGGATTGTGTGTCGTTTTTGCTCAGTGTGTTCATGGGCATTCCAGATCCCCAGGCAGTTCTGATGTTCACGGTGCCAAGAAAACATAAACGGATTTATGATTTTCACTATAACAACTCTTGCAGAGTCTTACCATTTTTAAGATAACAACTCCCCCACTTTTCCTGTTTGTATGATGACTTTCTCAGACACACTAAATGAATATGCTTATAAAAGTGATATTTCATGGTTACCAGGGGCTGGGGGGAGGGGAAGTAGGGAGTTATTGTTTAACAGGCACAAAGTTTCTGTTTGGAATGATGAAAATATTGTGGAAATGAACATTGGTTACACGACACTGTGAATGTACTTAAGGCCCATGAATTACCCACTTAGAAATGGTTAAAATGGTAAATTTTGTCACACGTATTTTACTACAATTAAAAAAGTGATATTTAGGCATTATGGTTTCATCGTTTTATATAGACACAGTACTTCTAGTCAGGTGGCACAAGTTTTAATTGTCTGCCTTTTGGGGATGGAAACCTGTAGTAAAAATGCTGCCTCCCAGAGGTCGAGGGGACCAGAATGCTCTGCTTCCTCGTTAGCCTATTAATTAATTGCATAGAAGTAGATGCTTGGAAAGTACTTGAAGATTCGCTATTTTTTGGAGGCTCTAAACATCCTCCTTTCAATGTCATCCACCCTTTCAACGGCACCCATAAACCAGTTTGTAGCCCAGTTGTTGGTGCATCTCATCGTATGTAGTAAGTGCCGTGAATGGAGGAAGCAAGTGTCTCTCAAGCGAGCACTCAATGTCGAGGGGCTGACTAGGTGGGATGGAACACATGGTAGTGGAAAAATAGTTATCATTTAGCAACTTTGCACTTAGGGCAGGGTTTTCAAGAACGACTTAAGTTGAGCTAAGGATAGGTATAAAAGTCACATCTTCTCACTCCCCATGAGTCAGTTCTTGACCTTCCCACTCCAGTTAATGAGAGATTTTTAACTAGCACTATCCAATCCTGGGGTTTGGTTGGGACTTCTATATTTTAAAAGTTAACAAATCCTCTAGCCCGGGCAACAGAGCAAGACCCTGTCTCAATCAATCCATCAATTAATAAAAGCAATGAATCTTCATGGAAAAACATAAACACATTTTTAAAGTTCTGATGTTTGAATAATATTGGAGAAATCATCTCCTGAGACTAGAATAGATTGTTTTCTATTCTTCAGAGGAAGTGGCTAGAGGGAAGATGAGGGAAGATGGCCTCATACATCCTTATACACCTCAGTGTGATTGCAGGAAGAATCGTGCCTGTGGAATAGGGACTGTCCCCTCTCTCACTCTCCAAGCTTCTTTCTTCCCTCTGTTCTTTTGTCTTTGAGCCTTTTCCCCTGCCTCTCTTTCTCACACAGGCCCAGTGCTGTAATAATCACCCTTCGCATTTGTCTAGCATTCTTTCCTTTTCATTTAATCCTTGAAACAACCCTGTGAGACAGAGGGTGGTTAAGGCAAATATTATTATTATTGCCATTTTACAGATTAAAAGGAGATGTGTAAAGGTGAAGTGACACACAGCTAGGCATAGGAAGAACCCGTCCTGAAAGCCACTTCTTGTGACTCTGGTCTAGAGCTGGTTCTACGGCTGGAGCCAGGATTCCGGGGATCATGCGGTTCATGAAGGGAACAGGGTCACAGCACCACCAGACGTATGGCACCAGTGACTTTGACAAGTGGCAGGTGTGGTGCTCAGCATAATTCATTAAGTTCCCCTGAATATGCTCCCAGGAGCTGCCATCCTGGCTGCTGCGTGGCCTCCATCCACCCACCCATCCAGAATGCAGGGGGGAAGGGGGTGTTCTGCTGGAGGAGGCCAAGAGACACACCTGCCCTCTGGATCCTGAAGACCATGATGGTGAGCTCTTCTAAAAGTCAAAATTGACAACCGAATTCAGCCACTTTTAGTCAAGATAGCTCGGAAGCCATCACAATAAAATTATCTCTCAAAATGTAAATTCAATTGTCATCTTGAATTATTACTCAGGTAATTCTACTAATAGCTATGCAAATACAGGATTTGAGTAACTTAATTTAAAAACATGTTTCTATTTCCCTTCGACCTCAAAGGATTGATTTAGTTATATAAAAATGCAAAAGATTAACAAAATCACCTTAATGTTTTGACTAATTGATATCTGTCATATTGCATTGTCATAACTTAAAAATTCTTCACCAGCCTCTTAAATTAAGTCTGCATATTCCCTTTTTATTACATTAAAAAAAGAAATCCTGGGCTTTCAATGTGAACCAAAACCAGCTTCTATTTTTTATTTTCCATTGCCATTTTCAATTACCCAGAGAGGAAAAGTATTGTGAGAAAAACCCCACCCAGAATACAGTCAGGTGACAATTCACATTCTTTTTCCTAAGATGCTTAACTGTGACAAGCAAAAGCCAATTCAAAAATAGATCTTTGGGGCACCCTCTGGTGGCTGAAAAAAGTCACGAAATCAGTGTACAAGATCGCAGAACTCACCTGCTAGGACCCAGAAGGCCAGCGATCTTTGTGGCTTTTCTTAAACAGCCATCAGGAAATTTTCCATACAATATTGCAAATGTATCCAGATCAGGAAAGCAGGAAGGAGTGGAAAGAATTTTGAATCATAAGACTTGGACTTGAGCCAGAGCTCTGTCATTTATGAGCTATGCGAACCTATGTCTGGCAGGTCAGTTTCCACAGAGCTGAGGATGAATCTGGAATTTCTCACTGGAGATAACAGGCAATGTCAAACCTAGAGGGGTACAGGATTCTATTTATCTGATGTGTCCACGAAAGGCAACTCTATAGAGACAGAAAGCAGATTAATGGTTGCCTGGGGCTGGGGAAGGGAATGGGATTAACTATAAACGGGCATAAGGGACTTTATTGGGGTGATGAAAATGTTCTAGAACCAGATTGTAGTGAATGTTGCACAACTCAGTAAATTTTCTAAAAATCATTGCATTGTACATTTAAAACGGGTGAATTTGTGGTATGTCAATTATACCTCAACAAAGTTGTTCTTAACAAAACAATGGGGTGGGGAAAGCTGAGTGGATAACTCCTAGAGACATCTAGGCATAGAGCCAGGAAGCCTGTCCCTCGTAACTGGGTGGGAGGACGAGGACTGTGAAGCAGGGAGGGGTGATCAGGAAGAATGACGGGAACAAGTGCTGACGTTTGGAACTTTATTTTGTCCTTTATATTGTCCTTAGCTCAGGCCGAGGTGGCTGACCTGAGGCTAGCATGCTAGGGGCTGAGAGGACACCACCTCCCATGGCAGGTGTTCGGGGGGGTGTTTCTGATGGAGCAAGACTAGCAAAGCTGCCGACTTGAAGGAGCTGCATCAAGATGGCCATTTTGAAATATAAACCCATGTTGTCCTTACTACTTTTCTCAGGAACAGGTGATCTGGTGTGGTTTGGGACTCAGATGAGATTAAGGAGTGAGCTGGGGAGAGAATATCTACTTTTTACATTACTTGCTAGTAGAAAACGTGAATGTCAGGATTTAGAGAAGTACCAGAAGAAGATTCAAGTGAATGTTTCTGTAAAGTTAGGAAAGGGAGAAGCCTGTTAGGAATAATACCCAAACCAGAAACTCTGAAAGAGAAATAGATGGATTTATTTATTTAAAAAAAAGGAAAGATCTGGGAGGCCGAGGCGGGCGGACTGTTTGAGCTCAAGAGTTCGAGACCAGCCTGAGCAAGAGTGAGACCCCGTCTCTACTAAAAATAGAAAGAAATTAATCGGACAACTAAAAATATATAGAAAAAATTAGCCAGGCATGGTGGTGCATGCCTGTAGTCCCCGCTACTCGGGAGGCTGAGGCAGGAGGATTGCTTGAGCCCAGGAGTTTGAGGTTGCTGTGAGCTAGGATGATGCCACAGCACTCTAGCCCGGGCAACACAGTGAGACTCTGTCTCAAAAAAAAAAAAAAAAAAGGAAATAATCCTGTATCATACATACCACACAAAGGTCTACTATCCTCAATATAGCAGGTACTTACAAACCAGAGAAAAATGAGCAAAGGATGGGTTAAGACAAAAGGAAAAATAAATGAAGACATACCATCTGTCAACATATGAAACAGCATTTAACCCAGCTACTAATTAATAACTGTTATTAAGAAAATAATGAGCTATCTTTCACTGGGATTAGCAAAGATTAAGAAGATTAATGCTGATTACCCTCAGTGTTCAGGTAGATTTGTACAGCTTTCTGTGAGGTAACTTGGCACTATACCTCAAAATATAAATATGCAAATGTTTTGGTCCAACAATTTCATTTTGGGGAATTACATTAGGACACTCATGACTGAGTTATTTGTAAAGGCAAAAAATAGGAAGGTTTTCAAATGCCCATCAGCAGGCAGTTGATCAAGTATTATACATCTATTCAGTAGAATATCTGCAAGAATTAAAAGTGAACGTGGTCTATATTTTAGATCATGGGGGAAATGTTTGCATTATGTTGCTAAGTAAAATAACTCAGAGTCATAGGAGCATAGATAATATGCCCACATTTTTGTTCAAAACTAAACTCTGTGTGTGTTTATGTGCATGCGTGTATGACGTGAAGATGCATTACCCGGATCCCCCTTCGAGGAAGGACTTGTTGCCTCATCTGTCCCTTCAGGCACTGTGTCAGCTGAAGACCCGCCTCTCCAATGTCCTGCCCTCCTGGGTAGGTAGAGTGGGCACATCTTGTTCCTGGCAGGAGTGTAAGACCAGGCCATTTGGCCCAACACAGTACAACTCTGATGGGCCATTTCCACTGCAAAGCTCTTGTGGGGTCAGCCCAGGCTGCTGTTAGGCCTGCAATGCAGCTTGACTTCCCTCTCTGCCCAATTTTGTTTTCTTTTCCTCCTTTCCATAGGTGCCGACCCCAAGGACAATTCTTAAAAAACATCCTGCACGATAAACTCCGTATCAGAATCTGCTTCTCAGAAAACCCAACTAGCAATTTTTATACCTATGCAATGAACAAATTCTGGAAAAAAAAAAATATCTACCAAGTATTTTGTATTGGATGGGTTTTGCTTTATAATTTCTGGCATTTTCTAATTCTTTTTTCTTTTTTTTGTAGCGATGAGATCTCCTCTGTTGTGCAGACTGAAGTACAGTGACGTGATCATAGCTCACTGCAGCCCTGAACTCCTGGGATCAAGAGATCCTCCTGCCTCAGTCTCCCGAGTAGCTGGGAATATTGGTGTGCACTATCACACCCCACTAATTTTTTAAATATTCTGTAGAGACAGGGTCTTGCTATGTTACCCAGGCTGGTCTCAAACTCCTGGGCTCAGGTGATCCTCCCGCCTCAGCCTCCCAAAGTGCTAGGATTACAAGCCTGAGCCACCACGGCCTGTCTGATTCTTTTAAAATTGGTATTTGTTATCGTTGTCATCAGATAACAATAATAAAGCGGTTTTCATTTTGGAAAATATGAAGTTAATGGTTTAGTTTTAGTCTGGTCAAAATGGCTACCTCACAGTGTCTGCATCAAATGGCAGCATCCAACCCATCTGGCATGTGTCCTTCTTAGTGGGGTAGGTAAGCTTTTCTGGACACCCTTCCGCTCCATATCCTTCCTCCTGCTCTAGGCGTTGGACCTGGTAAAAGTTCTGGTACTTCTTCCACCAGGTTGTTCTGGAGCATAGCTGAGGTTGACTGTGAAGTGTAAGATGAGGAGCAATTGCGGGGGATGTAAGGAGCCATAGAAGATGATTTGCACTGCAGGGATGGGGGTAGAGGAAAGCAGAATGCTATTAATACATGTTGATAAATTCCCAAGCCTTGTGTAGTTCTGGGTAGTCTCTTCTCTCGTCGTTAACAGGTGGAACATACGCATTGGGAGGAGAGTCAAACAGTATCTGCCACTCAGATTCCTCAGAGCCTTGAACTGTTTGGCAAAATCCTTATCCTGCCTACACCAGAAGGATCTGTCTTTTAGTTCCCCTTTGAGTGTTGCACGGTGTTTTCAGATTTTGGCTGCATCTTGTGGTTATGTTCTGGGGTGTAGGGAAACTGTAGGGTTAAAGCCATTTCTGCTGAGACAAGTTATTTTTTGGCGAACACAGTGTTGGGAAACGCTGAATTAGCAATCAGTTGTATCAGAGACTGTAAGTTATTCCCTGAAATCCATCCTCCTCTTTTTCACTTAGTAAACACAAAAGCCAAGCTTTTGGTGGCACATGGCTGTCCAGCTAAAAACTGCATTTCCCAGCCTCCCTTGCAGCTAGATGTGATAAAATGAGAATTGAAGATCCAGGTTAGTGCCTTAAAGGAAGCAACTTTCTTTGTTCCTCTCTCCTGCTAGCTGGGATGCAGACCCAGCAGACACGGTGGTGAGGTATCTGTGCAACACCCTAAGGGATGAACAGGCAGCAAGATAGAAGCAGCCTGGATCCTGTCACAATGGAACCAAATAGCATCCCTTGAGCACTTACACTTGAATTATTATGTGAGAGAGAAACAGCCTTCTCTGTTGTTTTTTGTTCTTTGGGGTTTTGTTTGTTTTTTTTTATTTTTTTGAGACAAGGTCTTGCTCTGTCACCTAGACTAGAGTGTAGTGATGCAATCATAGCTCACTGCAGCCTTCCACTCTGGGCTCAAGTGATCCTCCTGCCTCAACCTCCTGAGTATCTAGGACTACAGATGTGCGCCACCATGCCCGGCTAATTGTTTTCTATTATTTGTAGAGATGGGGGTCTGGGGGTTTTGCTCTTGCTCAGGCTGGTCTTGAACTCCTGGCCTCAAGTGATCCTCCCGCCTTGGCCTCCCCGAGTGCTAGGATTACAAGTGGGAGCCACCCTATATTTCCTTTTGAACGTCACTTGAAAAGAAGTAAAGACTAGAGTTAATTTGGTTTTGATTGCTGCTCTGTGTTCTCTGAGAGCAACACCACAGAAAAAGACTGGGCAGAGGACCTTGGGACTTGTTTTTCTTTCTATACCATTATTAGCTAAAGTTTTGCTGGCTTTTAAACCCACCTCTTGGTAAGAGGATTCTGCCCCTTCTACAATTCACAAATTATTTGTAAAGAGCCCCTGGATGTTGCTTCTCCTGTAGAAACAAATTCTGACTCTCACTGTGGTGCTGGCTGCCACAGTCGCAGGGAGGCAGCCCCCGCCTCCGTAACTGCCACTGGCATCCCGAAGGAAGCTGACGCCTCTGCCCAAAGCACTGTCTTCATATGCACCAAACAGCTTCCACCATCGAGGATGGTTTTCCCTGGAATCTTTTCTGTTTCAGAGTCGTGCTATGATCCTCACACAGGTGGAGAGAATGTTCTTTTCCCCTTGCCTGACCTTGCCTTGCCTTCACCTTCCACGTTCCCCTCCTTTTTCCACAGAGCACAGACATGAGTCTATAGCCCGGGGCTGGCAAACTTTTCTTTGTAAAGGGGCAGACAGTAAATATTTCAGGCTTTACAGGTCACATACCATCTCTGTCACGTATTATTCTTTGTTGTTTTTTCTTCTTTATAACCTTTAAAAAGTGTAAAGAGTGTTACTAACTTGCAGACAGTATAAAAACAAGCCCAGAGCTTGATTTGGCCCTCTAGCCAAAGTTTGCAGACCCTTGGTCTCTAGAAATTGCCCAAGGAACTGGTATACATGATACAAGTCCTCCTCATCTTAATTTTTCTCCCAGATACATATGCAAAAATCAGACATCAAAAATTCTTCTTCAGCCGAAAAACCATCATGCAAATTGAATTTTTGCAGTGTTATTCCCCAATTCAAAATGCAAGACCTGGTGTTAGTTAGTTAAACTAATTAGTCTAGTTAAACTAATCTGCAGCCAAATGAACCGAGCTTGAGATCCTTGTTAGCTTTTCAGTTGCAGACTAAACAGTCTGTGGGTTAACACACCTGAGCTATAGTGTCAACACACAAATGGCCATTGGTTGCCTTGGAGTTTGAGGTCCAAATGTACCTTTAAGAGAGTTGATAAACCTACTTTGTTATTCCTTAGTCTTCTGCATTCACAGCATGAACACATAGCTGAAAAATGTTTCTGAGCTCTATCAAGCATTAATAATTTATTTAAATGATCCAGAAACCTACAGCCAGATTACTGAATTTTTAATATTCAGGAAGTGAGTTGATTATAAACAAGACTACTGACTTGTAAAAATGTGTCTTGTTCTGGTCATTCGACAAGTATAATTTTGCTTCAGTTATTTAAGATACGGCTTCTCCTGCTTGGTAAGGAAATGATCTGCTGTGAATGTGCAAAGCAGTGACATTTGTGTAACATGGGACCTCAGGGCAGCAACCGTATGGCTCATTTCTGCTGATGAGTGAGATCCCTGCTAGACTGCGTGTGAAGAGGCGCAGGCGTTACTGGAATTTCTGTTTTACCAAGGAGAATTAGGGAATATTTACCAAATGGGATTTCTGTGTATCCATATTTATAAGCACAATTCCAGAGTGTGTAAGTCCATAAAATTAGTCATTTATTCAGTAAACATTCTGTGTGAGGCCCTGTGCTGAGTACTGATACTAAAACATTTAAGCACAGCGAATGTATTTGCTCAATAAAAAATCATGACTAAAGAAAGAATATTTAAAATAATTGTCCTAATGTGTGGCCACCTTATGTAGACGACATAAAGCCTGTAACTATTCATAGCTCCCAGCATTGCAAAGTCGATGCAAAAACACAAAGTAAAACACACACTCACACATACACACATCAGTGCTTTTTCTGGGAATGGAAATGGAAGCTAGGTCTCCCTAATTAAAGGATATATTCTCTAACCTTTTACATATTTGAAAGCTAATTTAAGCTCTGAAGGGAAGCCTCGTCCATTAAGTGATCACTGGGATGCCCCAAGGCAGCTGTAGATCCCGAATGCAATCATTGAAATGTCAGCATCTTCATCTCTTCCGCAGCGATACAGAGAGCTCCATTGTCTATTCTTGCAGGCAGCTCGTGCTGGCAGATTCCACCTGAACTCACAGAGGCAGTTCTCCTGCCTTGAGAGCGGGAGTGCTGGGGAGGACGGCTCTGCTCTGCCAGTTAGTTCAGCTCAAACGGCTCGGGCTGGCTCCGGGCCCGGCACTGACAGGGAGGAAGTCTCAAGCCCAAGGCCCGGCCTTGGCTGGGATCAGAGCCCACTGACCCACACTGCTGACTTCGGCACTGGGCAGAGGCAGGACCCCAAACATCACTGGGGGATGTCACGAGGACAAGCCCCAGTCTGTGTGTGCTGAAAATCCATATTTGAGGGTTCCTCTTGGATGATACCCAGAGATGATAGAAGGAAACTGAGTTCTGGATAAACAGAAAGAATATGCATGGAATGAAAGAGACAGTC
>RJWJ010020398.1:0-29057 GCA_004363605.1 Indri indri | reverse complement strand
CTATACAGTAGATTTTCAAAAGAGATTCATAACAGAGAATATCCCTTCTATTTGGAATATCTTAAAGTGATTTTTAAATCCTTATAAATATATATATATATATTAATTACAGTAAGTAGAAGTAGAGAGAAGAGTTTAATTCATAAAATTTCCCCTTCTCAAAATAATCACACTTTGGATTAAAATATAGATTGTTTTAACCTTCAGAGTTTTGATCATAATTTTATTTATTAAAAATACATCTCACAAGATTGCTTCTCTACTATGATTTTGGAAAAATTAGTCCCTGAACATTGTAAAGACATTATTTCTTACCTCTTTCTCCATTATTGGAAATAGAATAAACATAGATAAGACACAAACTTTGGAAACACATACATGTTCTCGCACACCAATACACCATCTCTCCCATTCCTGGCAAGTCAGGTTTTTTTTTTAAAGAACAAGAATAATAAAAATTATCATGATGTAGCTTGAATTCTCCATAAATTAATAAATTGATGGAACTATTGTTATGACTGCTAGAGTGACAGAAAACAATTCCAGACTATCAAAGCTATGTAAGGACCAGAGATGAGGCCCAGGCGCCCACTCATCCTACAGGTGGGGCCAGAAATCTGCAGCCACTTGTCTCTTATACATCATAAAATATCAAGTTATATTGGACAGAGAGTAGATACTACTATATACTTATTGGTAGACAGAAGGGCATTTTAGGAGAATAAATAAAGTATGAGTAATACGAGATTCAACTGAGGAAGGCTATACATTCTGGCTTTCTTGCTAGGTGTTTTTTTCTGCCAATCCCAACTCCTAGTATTGTCCTAGCTCTTGAGTTGAGCTTCTGCTCTTTCCTTTCTGAGGCGATACTGCTTGTTTCTCTCCTTACATGATTTCACCCATTCCCTGTTTGTGAAAACTTCCAAAACTTCACATCCAGTTCTGTTCTCTCGTTTACCCTCTAGATCAGTACTGCAGGATGCTTCATACATAAACTGATCATATGTAAAGTGAACTCATTATTTCATTTTCATAGTAAAACCATCCTTCTAAATTACTACACTATTCAGTAATATCATCATTTTTGAGGTTCCTGAATGAGTGGTCATTTGGATTAATTCAACAGATCTTTATGAAACATTGTGGCATGCCAGAAACTGCAAGAAATGCTCAGTACAAAAGAGATAATATGTTACCATTTCTTCCATGGCTAGCAGGTAAATAAATTGATTATTATTGCCCAAGGTGGGTTGATTTATTATAGAAAACTGCATGGGATACTGTGAAAATCAGCATTTGCATCTGTGTAGCTTTCACAGTTTACTAAAATATTTCATATGCAAGCTTAATCCTTAGAACAACCTCATGAGGTGTTATTGTTATACTCTGTAGGTTCTGAAAAACAAATGACTTTCCTAAGTGTTCCCTCACCCATCATATGGGTGGTAAAAACATGACAGTCATTTTCTGTATCCTTCCCATGGAGGAAGGAGAAAGCATGTTTTCATATATCCTTGAACATCACTGCAATATGTAGTACAGGGCTAGATGCATATGAATCCCCACCCCAAATGTTTATTTGATAAATAGAATTAAATGCAATGTGTTAAAACTGAAGGCAATTGCATCTCACTGTAAATGAGAATTTTCAGCTAGCCTCATATAGAATAGAATGGATTGTCTCATTCCCTAGAAGTGCTCAAGTAGGTTCTGTGTGAGCTATTTTGGGGAAAATGGACAGAATTTATACATATGGTAGGATATTTGTTACCTCTAAACTCCCTTCCAACTCTGCATTTCTGTGGTTAATTTCTTTCTCTAGTTCATCTGCCTCTATACACTGAGGTTTTATCTTTCCTTAAAAGATGCCATTAAGTCACTAATTCTCAAGAGACAAAGAGTTGCTATTTACGACAATTGTGCAAACTCATCATCAATCAATCCGACTCAGGGTACATGACTTTCTTGAACTCTCCCTCTGATGACTTAATTTAGGACATTTTATGTGGAATGAGTTTATTACCATCCTCAGCATGGTGCAATATCTTGTTAGAGGAATGTACCTGGGAATCATAGTCTTTTTTTATAAATGATTGTTTCAGTTTCCATAAAGGTAAGTTAAATAAAGCTAAAATTAGAAAATATCTCTGACAAGAAAAAGACAATTATTTTGTGACACTTTTGAGATCCATACAACTTTGAAGAGCGGCTGTAAGGCTTGATGGGTTAGTTAAAGGCAGGAAGAATAAGAAAAGCTCTTTGCTGGTTTCATTTTGTGTGGGGATTTTTAAGTAGGTTCTAAGTCCAACTTACAAGGACGTTTGGCTAAAGATATTACACAATAATGTGCTTAGCAGTAGAAGAAATTATGAGAGGAACACAATATAATTCTAGACCGTTCTAAACCCTGTATAAGATAGAGTGAGATTATTCCCTCTCACTACCACACTGACCACCTCTAATATTAATATAATGTCTCTTACCATGAAAATTTAAATGAGAGAATGGTGTTCTATCATTGCCTTATATGCTCAAGTGACTGCATTGTCAAATGAAATTTGGGATAGGGAAGAATATAGAGTTATGATCTAGCACATTTCAATTGCAGATTTGGACAGAGGATAAAAAGATAGATTAATTTTTAGAATGCCCAGGAAATAATATGGATTGAAAGTATAAAGTGCCATTTTCCTGGGTTCTTATCTCTGCTCTTTCCAGGATAGAATTAAAACCTCAACCCTGTAGAAATAAGTAACTGGTAGCTCCCATTTTTATAGGTTCTGAGAATTTCCTACAAATTTTTCATGCTACCTATTCTGAGGGGCATTCTTTCCACTCTCTGTCGTGTTTGGATTAGAATAAATAGGGAGTTTTCCTTGAATCAGGGCAAGTTTTTAAAGACCATAGATTATTTTGCCTTGAATGATCTGGCATTGCACCATGAAACATGCATTATTATAGAGATAGCCAAGTTGACAATTGTCCATGCTGAGAAAACTGTTCAGCTCAGATATATTAACAAAAAAGAAATCTCGACCTATGTAAGTGTAGCTGGTATATATCAAGAATAGTCATACTGCTTAAAGCTCTTAGAAGATGATAAAATTAACATTGCCCATCAGATTTTCTATAAAAAGCAGCCATGTAGATCCTTCGAGTTTCATTGCTTTCTCTCCTTACCACTTGAATTTATTGACAGAATATTATTTTTTAAAGCCCATACTTGAGAGAAGTGAATAAAACAATAGATTTTAGGTAAATTTTTCTCAAAATTTGTAGCAATTTAGGAATGTGAGGGAAATGGAGGGAAAAAGAGGTAATTTTTGATCCCGATTATTTTCTTCCCCTGAAAATAGAAAGTCCCCATTTAAATTTTTTTTAAATAAGGAAGGAAAAAAATTATACATCAAGAATATTGAAGAAATCTATTCATACTATGATTGTATTTTATTCTGAGCTTTCTAGTGGGATATGAACTTAGGATTCTCTGACTTCAATGGGTCAGTATATTATATAAACATGAACTTAGTGGCAATTAGTATTATAAAATTGGTAGATATAGCTTTTGCTTTACAGAATAGAAATTAAATTTAGTTGGAAAGATAATTCTAGTTAAGTGTCTCAATTAGAAACCTTTTTACTATTTTATTTAAGAACCAAAATACTTCTGGTAGCCTAGTGTGCCAAATTTATTTTAAGTAAGCTTATAGTGGATCAAATTTCTCAATGCAAATAAATCTGACATACCTGATTGACTCGTTATGTTTTAATTTTTTTAGACATTCATAGGCAATTAGGTTTCTTCTTTGAGAATGGTTATATGGTTAACGATGTTTTGAGAAATATTCCCCACAATTTGTCATTTATTCAATGACAGTCATGGCAATAACAAATAATAATAAACATCCCCATAGCAAATACTTACTTCTCTACCAAATATTGTTATCACTTGTATTTTAAAGGGACAGATAGCATTTTGAGACATTAAACTCCTCTATACCTAAGCAAGGTGGTTTTGACGTAATGCCTAAATTAATATGAATTTAATTAATTGTCTATTAAAAATATTACTTGAGAAAACAACACCTCTATTGTCAGCTATTTCTTGGTTCCTCGGCATCTAACGTGGACTCAGAATTTTATTAAGTGATTATACAGTAGAAAATTCTGTAGTGTTTCGTGGCACATGGTCAAGCTATTTCTTGACCAAAGATGAAGCAGCAAGAGATTTAAAGTCAGCAGCAAGAGGTGGTAAACTTAGACCTGACTTTTATCAGAAATCAACTAGCTACTAGCAAAGTAATCTTGAGAAATTACATAACTCTGATGCAGTTCTGTTTCCTCTTCCATGAAGTTTTAAAAATAATATCTGCTTTGCATGATTGCTGAGAAAAAATATTTTTTGCAAGGCCCCTGACATTAGTGCTTGTGTTGTTTAATTAATATTTCCTCCACTACCTGGCTCCCCCCACCCCCATTTCCTTTCTGTACCACCTTGTGAAGCTGAGAAGAAGACCTGGGCAGGTCAAGCCCTGGTCCCCTGTCCTAGAGGTCTGAATCCTTCTCTATAGAGGCTGATCAGCTTCTAGAGGGTCCACATCCCATTTTTAAGCTATGCCATACCTCTCGTGCTGCCATAGCCCTTCCACTGAGAACTGAAAAAGAGTTTTTGGCACATAACTATTATCATGAAAGGGTGCTGGATTTTGTCCAATGCTTTTTATGCATCTGTTGAGATGATCACATGGTGTTTGTTTTTGCTTTTGTTTATGTAGTGAATCACATTTATTGATTTATGTATGTTGAACCTTCCTTGCATCCCTGGGATGAAGCCCACTTGGTCCTGGTGGATTATTTTTGTGATGTGATGTTGAATTTGGTTTGATAGAATTTTATTGAGGAGTTTTACATCATATTCATAAGGGACATTGGTCTGCAGTTTTCTTTTTTGTTGTTGTTGTTGTGTCCTTTCCTGGCTTTGATATCGGGGTGATAACGGCTTCATAGAATGAGTGGGGGAGGATTCCCTCCTTCTCAATGTTATGTAATAAATTCCGTATTATGGGTACCAGGTCTTCTTTGTAGGTCTGATAGAATTGGCTGTGAATCCATCTGGTCCAGGACTTTTGTTTTGTTCTTGGGAAGTTTTTTATTACTGTTTTGATCTCAATGTTCCTCATTAGTCTCTTCAGGATTTCTATTTCTTCCTGGTTGAGTCTTGGGAGGTTGTGTGTTTCCAGGAATTTGTCCATTTCCCCTGTGTTCTCTAGTTTATGTGTGTAGAGATTTACATAGTACCCATGGATAATGTTTTATATTTCTGTGGTATCAGTTGTAACATCTCCTTTTTCATTTCTGATTGAGCTTATTTGGGTCCTTTCTCTTCTGTTCTTGGTTAATCTAACAAGAGGTCTGTCAATTTTGTTTATCTTTTCAAAGAACCAGCTTTTTGTTTTGTTGATCCTTTGTATTATTTTTTTGTTTTCCAATTCATTTAGTTCCACTCTGACCTTCACTATTTCTTTTCTTCTGCTAGCTATGGGTTTGGTTTGTTCTTCCTTTTCTAGTTCCTTGATGTGTGACTTTAGGTTGTTATAAATTCCAGCCAACACCTAAAAATAAGGCCCTTGTCTCCTAGTCTCTGTGGGAGGAGAGGAGCCTCCCTCCAGTAGTGCCAGCTGGCAAACCCAGACGGTCTAGTCATGCGAATTAACCTCCTCTTTCTGCCCTTGAGTACCTTTCCCCTAGGACACCCCAGCCTTGAAAAGTCTCCCACTTTCTGTTTCAGTGAAATTGTATTCAGGTCAAGCTGGACTGTCTTCCGTATCGCAGCAGTTACTACTGAGTAAAGACTGTTCATACTGCTTAAACTAAGTGTCTAGCTTTGTTTATCTTTGGCACCATCCACAAGTATTTCCATATTTGTCCCCATGTCAAAAGGAAGCCGTTTGGGGCAGGGAGATTGGCAAGGAGGTGGCATTGTTAGGAGAGTTCTGTTTACTACTGCAAAGCAATGTGTAACAGCATAAAATCTCGAAGTGAATACATCATACAACTCTGGTCAAATCTCAGTATTTTATATCTGCCATTTAAGGAATATTATTCAATATAATAATTAGATATTCTGCCCTAGTTATACCCTAGTTATATTGTTGTTTAAAAGAATGACTCTAACAACTCTTACTATAATTGCATGTCTGAGGAAAAGCTATAAGAACCTTTTGGGGCTTCCCATTTTGGTTTAGAAGAATAGTGTTTGCTTTTGAAATAGTACGGCACTCCTTTAGATGACTGATTTTTAGATATATTTATCAATACGACTTAACTTAATGTTCATTAAATATTTTTGAGAGACTGTATGCAAGTGGTATTCTTAACTGGAGAAAAGAGTTTGTCCAAGGAAGATTATTCAACATTTGGAAAGATCTTAGAAGGCTAAAATATGGTTTTAAATTATCTAGATGAAAATGCAATCGACACATAAAATCCTACATCTCAGTTTAGAAACTTGCATTTGCCAATGTACAACAGGGTAGGCTTGACTTATTAGCAGTTAGGGTGAGAATTTATAGAATTATTTTAATTAAATGTAAACCACAATTGAGCCATTTTTCTGCCATGAATGCCAATTTGGATGTAAGGTGCACATTCTGAAGTATAGTACTCAAATAAGGAAAGAAACAATTTCATATGTTTTCTACAGGTCAAAACCAGTGTGACCATAGTGTGCCTTGAAAAGTAATTTTGTGAAATTCATGAGAAAAATGGAGCTTATACTCAGTGTCTCACAGCTAGATTGTATGTCCAAACTGGTATTTGTAGTCTTTGTTTTCAACAAGTTCATTTGTGCCCACAGGTGATTTTTACATTCTTTCTGGAATTCTTTCTCCCCTTTATCACCTGGATAATTTCAACATCAAGGCTCAGCTCAGGCATCACCTCCTCAGAACAACTCAGCCATAACCTCAGCTCTCAGGTTCAACCCTTCTGTGCTGGGAGATAAAAATTTGTTATTATATTTATAAGTGCATGGGCCTATCTATTCCACCAAACCTGCACTATCCAGTGTAGTAGCTATTAGCACATATGGCAATTTAAATCCAAATTAAACATAATTAAACATTGAGTTTTCAGTTAGCTTACTACATTTCACATGCTCAATGGCCACATGTGGCTAGTGGCTACCATACCAGGCAGTACAAATATAGAATATTTCCATCACTGTGGAAAGTTCCATTGGCCAGAGCTGTGTTATATGGAGATACTTACAAAAACCTTTCTCTCCCTGATATCTACATCCTTATCTGGGGTAGTTCATACCATATGACAGATAGCCAATAGCTAACTACTACACACAAGTGAACAAAGAAATTAGAGGCATGCTCGTGCAGAAAACATAAATGGACTCAGTGTGTGTTGCTCTAGAAGTAAGGGTAGACTTTCTATCCCATGGAGGTAGCATGGAGGCAAATTTGAGTTTAAAGTAAAAAGCAGCTTTCTCTCAACAGACTCACTAAAAAATAAAATGGGCTTCTTTGTTAGATGTTGTTGAGCTTGGGCCCCAAAATCATTCCATTAAAGCCAAATGATCACCTATCAGGACTCCAATACAACAGATCCCTGCTTTGGGGTGGGGATTGCAACTAGAAGAGAATTATCAAGACTCAGTCATTCTCATGAGCAACATTTGAGAAAGTTTTATGAAACTCTTGAGAAACTTTGACTACCTGTCACATGTCAGCTCCTAACTGTCAACAGTGATCCCTGCTTTGCTTGAAAATATCTCAAGTGTATAATTTTCTTTGCCTGCGATAGCTTTTACTGAAACTAATGTAGCTCTACAGTTTTCTGTTAGTATTTTTTTTTTTTTTAAGAACACTGGTCTGGAGTAGAAAACTGAAATAGGAATTAAATAGTTATCAGGAAATAAACACCAACCTTAATAAACAAAGTATAATTGAGAAAACAATATCATATTAGACTTCTGTTTCATTAACTAAAAGACAGTAGGGTACAAATCGTGCAAATTTTTCAGACACCTGCCTTTAAAATAATTGGACCCAACTGTGTGTGGGGGCTTTGCATGTAATGGATATTCAATAGTTGTTGAATGTGAAAAGATTGAATGCAAATAGGTGTGATTTTCCGAGCCCATTCTGATTTGTACAGTGAAAGGCCTACAGCTTAATTGAGCCATTTCAAGATTCTGTTATTTATTTATTTATGTTTTGGAGCAACATTTTTTTTGTGTGTGTGTGTTTATCTCTGTTCAAAACTAGCATGACTCTAACTATAAAACAACAGCACAGGCTCAAAAAACATTAGAAACGGATTTTTTATAGATACAAAACTATTTGTATCGCTGAAGACATCAGGCAAAATGTACTTTATAATACATGAAGTTAAATGACCTTTCAAGTAGAGTATTTCACTTCATCTGTTGGGGGATTCGAGCACTCCCTCGTGTCTGGAGGGGGCTTCTGCGCTGACGATGGAGCATGCGCAGAGTAACTCTTGAGGAAGGGCTTCGGCGAGGAAGAAAGTGATTTGGGCTTTAAAGAGAACTCTGGCCTTAAATCTGACAAAAATCTGTCACTACGCTGGATATTTTGGGCAAATTTTTTCTTCTCTCAGTGAGAGAGCTTCTATCTCTGTTAAATGGGAATATAAATGTCCTCCCTTTCAAAACAATAAGAGAGAAATAATGACATATGACCAAACAGTTCTATCTGGAAGAAAGGCCTCATATACAGGACAATACATTTGTACTGTTTTAAGACACCCAGTTTGTGGTACTTTGTGATGGCAGCCCTAGGAAACATCATAATACAACACCCAGACGGGTCAGCCAATTCAGTTTCTTATTTCTAAGTAAATCTTTGAGAAATCAACTGGGTTGGACACTGATTTGTAAGATCATGTTCCAGTGCCTCTTGATGTCCCACTAGGCCCCCATCTAGTCACATTATCCTTTACTGGCTGTGTCAGCTGTCTCCTCATTACTTGCCTGATAAAAATAGCTGGGGGAGCAGGGAGGGGCTGGGCAACAACTGCCTGAAATTATAAGCAAAATTTGTTATTTGCATATGTACAATTTCCTGAAGCTCAAGTTCCCTCGATTTCATCAGTCTTTCCAAGGACAGTCTAAGATGTAGGAGTGGTCCTCTCTTTTAACACTGAGGGTTCAGAACATTCACAATGTTAAGGATAAGCCACCTAAATCCTTTTTAACATCTAGAATCCACCAGGCCAACAGCTCAGGGGCAGAGACTGGGTCAGAGCCAGTCCTGTGTTGCAGCCAGCTGATAACAGCTCATGAAAGCCACTTGGTAAATGATCAGGATTTTTCAAGCCAGTGGTTAAGCACAACCATTATTAAAATTAAATTGTGTACTCGTATACTTAAATGTATTATATTAAGAGCAAGGTAATAAATACTTACCATTCACGACTTCTTAATTATTTTTACTGCATTTTGCTATAACGTATATTCTTGAGGTTATCTACATCTATTGCATTTCTATGATAGGCATACAATGCAAGTATACGTTACTGTGCATCTCTTTCCAACTCCATGTTCAGAGACATCAAGTTGGTGGCTTGAAACCAATCATGGTAAAAAGTCGATCACAAAGGAAATTGGCAAAACTACTAATCAGGGATTTTCTCTTCCCAACCCCCAACCAAGATAGTTGATAGTATTTACCAAGCTACTGCTGATTCAGACTTCACTAATTGCCCACTTTTGTATCTCTGAAGTTTCCATGACTTTGAATATTAAATAAGAATATTGGACTAGACTACAAGGAAGGCCCTTGAACAGGGTTAAATAGGGCCTTTTCTCATAGAAGAATTCACAGAAGTTTGACATAACAGCACTTTAAGTCTAGATCTGACCTTTATGAATATATAGGAGTTGTTGGTCCTCCAATTACAAATTTTTCAGGGAACGAGATGCCATCATCTTTCTTATGACTTAGCATGACCAATTGTTCTTTTAAAGTGGATCAAAGTAAAAAAGTTCATAACCTCCTCGACACTTTTTTTCTTCTGTATCCCAGATTTTGCATGATTGAGTAGCAATTTATGGGAACGCTAAATCACATTTTGCATTTGAAGTATAACATTTTCTCTTGGGTAACTTTTCTGAAAAGTTTCAGTGCTTTCTATAAGCTGCAGGAGACTTTCATATTTGATTGTGTTACATTGATAAATTTCTCTGGGTTATTTGAAATAAATCATATACATGTTTTTGTTATGTTTTGTTTTTTATCATCTTTTTTTTTCTCTTAAATGCAATAAATTTTATCAGGGTGAGATCTGGGAAAAGTCCTCCTTTAATTTTAATTTTCTTCAGTTAGTTTCTCTGGGATTGCCCATGCAATTGTGACCACAGGATGAGAAACTCATTCTGGTCACCTAATGCAGATATTTCTGAAATTTTTCTGTAATTTTATCAACCTCCATTGTGTAACAACTATGTTTCACAATCGGAACAAATTACTAGAATCATAAAAAAATATTGCTAGCCTTTACCCCATGAGAAACACAATTAAAAAGTACTTTCTTCTGTTTATATAGTTCTGTAACCCAAATAGAAAAGTAGATGAGTAGAATTTTCTGAGATGCAATTATTTTATTGTTAACATTTACTGTCTAGAGTTGGCAGAGATAACTAATGACACTAATATTGCTCATCTAGCTTCTTGTAAGCATCCTTCAGTTTCCCAGTTCATGCACCCTTTGACACTATTCCGTGCTTTAGCCCCCCACATTATGAAATGCAGCAAAATGTTTTCAGGACAATGTAAATGAGAGCTACCACATGATGGACTGGCCCAAATGATACTGTCTTTTCTAAGGGCGGGGCAGGGGGAGAGAGACGTAATCCTCATCATTATGAAATGTGACATTTTAAAATAAAATACTTTGCTACACATTCAGCTGACAATATAAGAATTATAAATTCCCAGTTTACATAGTCCAGCTTAACTCTTTTTGTGGTTAAGATGGCACAGCTATACCACCTTCACTGTTGTAGGCAAAGTGACCAAGACTATTGAGGATGACCAAGTAATTCACAATAGACCAAAGACTATTATTTAGCTTTTGGTGAGATTCAAAATCAACTTATTTCTGATTAAACACCACAATTCTGTCCACTATTCCTTTAATTACATCCTTTTGTTCCCTCCCAGAACTTTAATAAGAAGCACATAACAGATGTTTTAAAAACATTTGTTTTTGAAGCAGCATTAGCCTTGAAAAGACAAGTGGGATAAGACCGAATGGCTCTCCAGTGAGAAGCCGTATCAGCACATGGTCGGTACAAAAGCTAGGAATGGAAATGGCAAGTTTCCTTTGTGTTTATTTCTTTTCATGCTGCCAACATACAGGGAGGCTGCCTGTCAAGGCTTCTTGACAGAGAAAAAAAACTCTACCCTTAGGACATATCTTGTGTTTTGCTGGAGCCGGGGGTACATAGCCTTAGGGGGGAAAATTGGTAATGTGCTGAAAACAAACCTCCATAACCTGATTCTAACCGGACTAAGTGGAAAGAACGCTGTCGAGGGTGCAGGTGCCGAAAGGGCGGGGCGGTGCTCCCCACTGCGTCCTCCTCGCCTGTTTCCTCAGCAACTTGGCTTCTCGGTGGTCAGACCTTGGGTCACTAATTAAAATGCTGAAAGAAATCACCATTCTTTAATTAAATAATGGATTATTGAAGGCAAATCATTCAAGACATTGAAATGCTGTTAAACTAAGAGGTCTCTTCCTCTTGGATCTATAATGCCCATTAAACCGAGCAATATTGCCCTGGGGTCAGCGACAGAGCCCGTGTGGATCTGAGGAGAGAGAGATTTTGGTGGAATGTCACAGAAGTAGGAAAATAAGTCAAATTCTACCTCTCTCTTGTCACCTACGTGCACTCTTTGTGATCTCTCAGTGGTGTTCATGGGCTCTAGACATTATTAATCATGAAAGTTACAAGGCTTTTGGAGATGGCATATACCCCCTTTGTTTTTTCAGAAAAAGAAAGAAGAGAGCAACCATCCTAAGACTTTCTATCTTTATCTCAGCACCTGTTGTACAGATGGAGACTTAGGCTCCAATTTATGGTAAGGGTCCAAGGGCGGAGGAGAATAGATACGTTTTTTTTTTTTTTTTATGCATGTCTTTGAAAAGCTGTAAGAGTCACAAAAACATTTATCCATAATATTATACATATACACACAGATACAGAGAGATACATCTCTGTAATATTCACCTCCTGCTAAGGCAATCATGAGTGATTAGTGTTCATATTTAACCCATTCAGTGTCTGACTTCAATCCAATGTTTGTGACATTCAAAGCTCTCCAAAGTATCTTTGGCTTAGTTTTAATTATATATATATATATATGTGCTATATACATATATTTTATATATAGTCCTCATTAATATTTCATCAGTGATTCATTACTATTTTGAAAGATCCCATAGAAGTGGACAGATTGAACCTCTTTGAACCTCAGTTCCCTCATGAATAAAATGGGACTAATCATTTATGGTGTTGTTAAAAAATAAAATTATTTGACATAAAGTCATTAGAAATGTGTTTGGCTCCTTTTAAGTACTGGCTTAAAGAATCTGTCCTATGGTTTAGGGAGTCTGTAAAGTCCCTGAAAATGTATGGATAATTTTCTGTGTATGCCCAAAATTACCTTTTATCAGATTTTCAAAGGATCTTGGCCCTCCATATTTCACATATCAGTTACCATTGGAAGAGGATCTATTTTTAGATAGAAACATCTGTCTGTTAATCTCTCTATATAAATTCATCTGTGTGTGAGCATGTGTGTGTTTGTATATTTTCCCCAAAGCTTATTTGGGTAATATTTTTGAGGTGGCAGGGAATTATTTATTCAGTTTGTCACAGCCTGTGTAAGCTGTTTCTTTGAGTGCTTGTACAGTTTCGTAAGTTTATATAATTTTTTTTGTGATTGTGAAGATTTCAGAAACATAAAAGTGTATACAGAATTTTATGGCAGACCCCAATGTACTCTCACCCAGCAATAACACCCTCCTAATTTAGAAATTCGTGTGATAAAGTGGTCTATATTGTGGATGATGTTTTATAGTCTGTGTTCTCAAAGTTGTCCTTCAAGGTCTGTTTTTATGTTTTTTTTCTTTCCTTCCATTAAGTGTGGTTTCCCGTGCTAGTGCAAAGAGATGCTTATGTAGGCATGATCGGATTATTCCTCCTTGGATCAAGTTAGGAGAAATGCACGTTAGAGAAGTTTGTGTTTTAGAGTTGCTATGGCTTCAACGTGTTCCCCACAGTTCATGTGTTAGAAACTTGATCCCCAATGCGCCAGTGTTGGGAGATGGATCCCTAATAAGAGGTGATTAAGTCAGGAGGGCTCTGCCCTAGCAATGGATAAATGTGGCCATCATAAGAGTGGGTTTGTTATAAAAGTGAGTTTGGGCCCCTCTTGCTCTCTTGTTCTTGTGCTCTCTTGCCTTTCCGCCTTCTGCCATGAGATAATGAAGTATGGACTTTCCAGCCTCCAGAACTGTGAGAAATAAATTTCTGTTCTTATAAATTACCCAGTCTCAGGTATTCTATTATAGCAGCACCAAAAAGACTAAGACAACTAAAAAAATAATTGAAGCATATGTATCTATTGACACTGGAATATTTTTAGGAATGATTCATCCCCCCTTCCCACATTTTTTTATATTATAGGTAAGCGAATCAATTGTCTCCATATTTTGCTATGTGGACATTACTTTAAATAAGCCTATAATAAACACACAGATAAATGCAAAAGTTGTGTTTAAAATCTGTCCACTTCTATGGAATCTTTCCTTATGGTATATTATAATTGTTTTTTGTGTATTTTCCATCCCACTCATCATTTGGGTGTGATGAATATAAATATGCACATAAAGTGCCACGCTTCCACTTCACTGATTGTTCCTCCCCAGTCTTCCCTCATTAATAAAGCCCAATGTCCCTTTAGTGCTGGAACTTGTAAATGGAACCATGGCATTCCCCTGGCATCTTCCTCTGTGGTGGCAGTCTGTTGAGGAAGAGTCAGGTGTTACTGGTGATACAATGACAAAATCAGGCAAGAGCATTCAGATAAACTTGTTCCTTGTTCCTGTGGTGGCTGTTTTGCCACTTTTTGGGCAGTCTCCATATATGTACCTTCGGTCATTATGTTTTTATGTCACATTCCCTTTGTGTTATTATGTGAACAGCCAAATACTTTTGCTGATATAAAGAGCACAGAAAATCCAAACTAGCTCCCTATCTCATGATACACAAGTAGAGTTCACCTCCTGAACCTGCTAAAGTGAGATTCGTAAATGATATGAACCAGAATTAAAGGTTTCAGTCAGGTGTCTTCTGCATAGATTGATTAATTAGAGTAATTATTCTCAAGTATGGCAATGCTCATCTCAAATCCAATCCTGTCTTCTGGGTCAATGCTAACTATAAGGCAAGGGTATACATACTTAACCAGTGAAAATGCAACCCAGAAAAACGAAAACTTATGGAAAAAAATGGAAGGACTAACATGAAAAACTACTTTGGAGATGCATTTTTATAATAAAATAGTTCATGGGAAAATATAAACTTGAAGGTAAATATACATGTTCACCTCTAACACTGAGATACCAAACTCAAGAATCCCAGATGAATGCTAAACTGTATATAAAATGTTGATAACAGTTTGATAAAATGAAATTATGCCATACTACTACACTATTAGTTTTCACTGATAGAGGTGTATCATTCACATAAGCCAGATAGGAAACAAAGACAGATGTCAACCCATCATGTAAGCACAGATGTTTAAATTAGTTTCATTATTACCTATGAGCTGCTCTGACCTTGTCAGTTCTGGTGAGTCAAGCATTTAAGTCTTGAATCCTGTCAATAAATATCTGGCCGCTGTTCCTCTTCCAACAGGACATGACAAGGTCATGATGTTTTGCAGCCTTCCCTCCCTACAGATGATAATGACCATGGGTTCCAATAAGATTATTTTATAGCATGTGTTGTATCACCAGAAATGATGTATTCAACTGTAACTTTTTAATCACTGTAGGCTGATTTGAAGTAGAGGATAGACCATATCTGTAAGAATGCCAAGAAGATTTAAAAAACAAAAACCAAAGCCAAAAATAAGAAAACAAAAACAAATAAAAAAACCCTAGCTGAAGTGAAACAACTAATTAGGTTGTTTGTATTTACTTCGAGATTCATACGTAGAATAAAATAATTTGCATCTGGCCTTATGGAACTTAAATATCTCATTTTTGTTGGAAAAGTACTAGGGTTGGATTATAATGACTATGATAATTTAGGGAGATGTGGTTACTTGCAGAGGAATCCAAAATGACAATGATAAATTTCATAATAAATTTATGGTAAGTTTGGTTGTGGGTGTCAGCCAATTAAATGAGCAATCAAACCTCAAATAGAATTAGTTTTCTTTGAACTGCCATCTCCATGGAGAGCCCCATTACTTGGCAAAAACAGACAACTTATAGAAGAAATTCATCAAAATATATTGTCTGGAACTAAATAAGAGCTGAGGTGGCAACTGTGTTCATAAAGGAGAGAAACCTAATTTGGAATCAAAAGCAACTATTAAGTTTTAAGTAAAATATGCTGAGTGTCAGAGGCAAGTTACAGGCTTGAGAATAAAAACTGAAACTCCCATTACTTACTTTTTTTCTCAGTAAATATATATGTACATACATTTATAATAATATATAATTATATTATTTATGTATTTGGAAGGACAATAACTATTTCTTCTCAATATGGCAAAATTTCAATCCAGAGACTGCAAACTGAAATGCTTTAGGACCAGGAAATTAACATGACATTAACATGAAGTGCCCAGGGTTATATAATAGCAAATGTCAGGATGGGGAATATGGCCAATTGGATAGCTCACGGCTTATTTAAAATACTTCCTATTCAATTTTCAGACTGAAAGAACTTCTTTTGGCCAATTAAAGTGCTAGTGATTTTAACCAGCAGACTTCTAGATCTGGGAACTCAGACTGAGCTCACTAAATGATTATTTGAGCAAAATTCACTTAACAACATGTTATGTAAGGGTAAGAAAGATTTTAATATTCCAAGATTGAAAATATAAAGCACCACCAGAATACGTGCATAATATTACTAAAGAATGCATCTGAATCATATATATAAAAATGTCTTTAGGGTTCTTACCTAAGGAATTCAGCTATTTAACAAAATATTAAATTTGTAGTGATGTACTTTGAATTCCTTGGTTAAAATTGCTTTGCTAACACATTTCATTCAATAGACTTAGATCCCACTTTTATGTTTATTGGTAGCTAGCACTTTGCTTAGGTATTTTGCTGGCTTGTGGACCACTTTTACCATTGATCATTAGTATCTATTCTGCTTAATTACACTTCTGTTGATATTTCAGTAATTTCTCTTTAATTTGCTTCCACGGAAGTAGTTGGAAACTGAAATCTTTAACCATTTCCGTTGCTCCAGGATATACTTCTGTCTGGTTGCATTTATCTTTTCCCAAAGAGAATATGTTCTATAGAGAAATTAATTAGAAGTCTTTCTTGTTCTACCTAACAGGTACTTATAATGCAAAACTTTAATTGTAAGTGAAATTTCGGGATTTCAATTATATCCATATTAACTATTGTGTAAGTGTAAAATATTTTAAGCTATGTAACATTTTTCTAAATTAACTATTTTTCTAGTGCTGGCCACATTTTCGGAATATGCCATCATTACTCAATAAATATTTGTAAATAAATGGATGGATGAATATATTATACTTACAGCTATTATTAATAAAATTATAAAATATAAATTTAGAAGAAATTTCTCAACACATTATTAGTGCTGATAAAATAATAGCAATTTTGATATAGGCAGAAAATGAAAGCAATACTAAACACTGCTGATGGGTTTCTACCTACATCATTAATGTCAGAAGTACTAATTACAATAAATGGTGTATATTACAACTTACAACCTGTATTCTTAACCCCGAAAATTTAGACATATTAAAGACAGAAATATACCTGATAATGTACCTGGGAAGACTAGATTTGAAGGTCTAGGTTAGGATGATGGGAGTGGAATACTGTCATCATCCTCATTAATAATCCCTTTGCCACTCTATGACGTCCTCATCTCACAATATCACAATATCCTCATATCACAATGTTTGCGGGTGCTGGGAGGAATTATCCGTATCTGAATTGACCATATTTTTGGGCTCATATGATGAAGCACGGTGTCTTTCTTATTCATTTAAAACTCAGCCTGAAAAAACAAACAAGCCAGAAGATATCCTATAAATATATTTATAAGTTTTTATTATTCTCTGAGGCTTGAAACCTATTGTTTCAAATGAAAGATGGATATGATATAATAAAAATCAGGCATGCCCCTCAAAGTCCAGAATCCTTAGTTGCTATATTAGATTAACCCCTGGCATTACCTTTGGAGGCTTGGAGTTGACTACGTATATATGATGGTATCAGTAAGACACCAAAATGATGTATCAATTATGTTGATTATGCTATTAAGGAAATGGTGCTGGTGGTTGTAAATTTATGGTAAAAACAAACAAAGAAGTGAAGACAAGAAATCTTCATAGATCTGAATTCAGGTTTGAAAATTAGATAACTTCTTTTTAGACCATATGATGGAGTTTTGTACCAATGAATATTTCTCCATCTGTGTAAGCCATGGTTGGTGGAATAAGTCAGTCTGTTCGTTGTATGTATTAATAACAAGATAAACCAAACTGTTTGACATTTAGTGGTTTTATTTAAATTTCCTGGTTAAATCATTTGGAAATTTAAAGAAGCAATGACATTTTCAGATGCTCTTAACCAGATGTCCAGCACTAAAAAATTTAACAGCCCAGTATGTTTCACCTATCGGCTAACTAATTTGAAAACATCTGGCCTGTTGGTTCTCCAAGACAATGGCATTGCCATAGTTTAATCGTGTCTTGAACTTTATTGTTGAACCCCCAGAGTGACTTTTCTAGGTGGATACAATGAAGCGGCAGGAGTAACTCCGGGAAATACATGTGACAGATGTTTTTAAAGTCAAATCCATCAAATATTACTACTTTAAATTCACTCAAAATCGATTAGACCTACTTGTGTGATATTGCCTCATACTGGTTTTGTTTAGTTTAGTTAATGTTGTAATTAATCTTTGCAAAAATCTAATTCATCCCCAAGCTTCTTTCATGCCAGGATCTGTTTGTGTAAATCTTCCGAAACAAAATACCCTGTCTAATTTGATCTGTTGTCATGATTGAAAATAGAAAAGTTGATACTGCTTTGTTTCTACAGTGATATAATTAAGATGCCCGTGCTTTTCTAATTAATCTAATCTAAAATTGCTTTGGCTATTAGATATCCTAATAGAATATAATGCATTGTTTTTCTTTCTTATCTCTGTCATTAGTCAAGAAAATTAATTTTGCCCAGTTTGAAACATACCCAATGCCTATTTGCATATTCAGATTTCAATCTAAGCCAGACTTCTTTGTCAAATATTATCCATTACTTATTAAATAGAATTACACTCAAGAACCATGTTAACAATGTTTAAAGCAATTATAATACATGATGTTTGTTTATATTTAATATCTTATGTATATGTATATATATCCCCTAATTATTAAGAATATAGGGTAGGTATAATATAAGGAATATCATGTATTTAATACAATATATTAAGTAATACGTATAATATATAATAACATTTAGGTATGTAAAATATGTATACTCTAATTATGTATAATATTTATATTTTATATTATATACAGGATAAATAGATTAAATGCCCTTTACATTGCCCCCTATAAGGGGAAACATAAAATGAATAAATATCTGAAAAAGAGAAATTCAGTAAATGGCCAGTTTATTTTGAATATATTAATAGTCATCATAGCTCATGATTAATTTTTAGAGATAAATAAATCATGCTAATATTTTATCAAAATTAAACAAGGAAATGTGAACAGGGAAAAGGAAGGCGGATAATCTTCATTGTAACTGCTTGTGTTCAGATATGATATTAAATAGTAACACATTAAAGTATAAATTTAATTAAATGACTCATAGTAATATAAAATTCACACTATGTAATAAATGTGCTTATGAAGTTACTCTTTAGAAAATATCCCTAAGCCCATTTTACAAATACTCTGAAAGCATATACAAGAGTATGTAAATAGTGAACTTGCTAATGTCTATTGTTGGTTGTAAGACATTTTGATAAATTGTTTTCATTTTTTGCATGTAATAGAAGTTAATATTATACTCAAAGATATTTCCATCTAATGGAAGCCTTTTTAAAATATTCTGTTTAGAAACAGTTCTGTTTTTAAGTAAGTTTTTGAACATTTTCAACATGTATTTCATTCCTTAAAACAATCCTTTTTTAAAAATATAATCTATATTCATATTTTTCAGCTTTGACTATATTTCCTTCCTCTCATATTTAAATTCATTATTTTAATTTTATTTGCCAAAGAGATCTTCTCTGAATTTGCAAAGAGGGTTGCAACTTTAGTTCAGAAATAAGTTTTGCATAACTAAAGACTTTTAAAAATCAGTCCTTTCGAACAATTTTTTGAATGAAAATTTTATTGATAATAAGAGACATGAATGGAAAGACTTATAATATTGATATAACATTGCTGTATAAAAGCATTTTTGATGGAGAAATGTATTTCCTAATTGCGTATATTTAGGGAAAAATTCAGATTAATTTGAATTCATAGACATTGTGCTACTAAATAGGAGTTGGATTAAAATCCCCTTCCTGCTTAGTAAACTCATGAAATCTACCTTAAATTTTTTTCTACCAAGATATTTTCTTTCTCATATTTTCCATATTAACCTGCATAGCACAGGTTACTCAGTCTTTGACACTGTCACATATTCATAGTATAATGATTATATAAGTTATAACTTTCAAAAGAAGTAAAAAATTTGGATAGTTTTGATGCTGTGATTAAGAAAAAAAATATATGGAAAACTGCTCAACATCAGTGGTCATCATGGAAATGTAAATTAAACAACAATGGAATATACTCATGCACCCACCAGAATGCTTAAATTAAAAAGACTGACAATACAAAGGTGTTGGCAAGGATGTGGAACCACTGGTATACACATACGTTATTGGTGGGAATGTAAAAATGAAATATCACTTTGGAAAACGATTTGACATTTTCTAATAAACACATGCCTTTCTTACAGCCCAGAAATTCTAAAACTTTATATCTAAGTGCGTACATGTACAACATGGCTCATAGAAGTATATTCATAGGTGCTTTATTTATAGTAGCACAAAATTGTAAACAACTCATGTGTGCATCAACAGATAAACAATTTTGACAGAGTTAAACAATAGAATACTTGAACTGTAATGAAATAATACACAAACTGACATACATTACAATGTGGATAAATCTCAAAAACATTATTTTGAGAAAAAAGACTAAAATGATTTATACTACAAGAATCTATTTGAACAAAGTTTCAGAAAAGGCAACCTGTTGAAAATGGTAAAAGTCAGAATAGAGGTTACCTCTGGGGACAAATTTTAACTAAAAAGGGACGCAAAAGCTTAGAGGAGATAGAAATGTTTTATCTCTTGATTTTGGTGGAGTAGACATACAAATATATACATACACATATAAATATTAATCATGCTATACAATTAAGATTTATACATTTTATGAAATGTAGATTATACTTTAATAAATAAAAGAATGACAGTATGAAAAAAATTAGAGTGTTTTTGTGAACATTGATCATACTAAAACCCAAAATACAAAAAGTCTTAAAATCTGAATTCAATTTTCTTAAGAATTATTTTTGTAATACAGCAAGCACACTTTCAATCACAGCTCAATAACTCTGCTATAGGGGAAAAAAGAAACAGATTACAAGTCAGAAGTTACTGTGAGCAATGTCTACCTCTAAAACTAATTTATTGTGTTTGAAAATTGTTGAAAGTTTCAATGACCACACAACAATAATTTGCCTTGCATAGGCAAAGACTTTACCATTACATAGATTATTTCATTATTTCTCATAGCAACATTAATGAAATGGATACTATTATTTAACCTTAGTGATCCAAGGACACGTACCTCAAACCCAGGCAAACTGACTTCATAGGACCCGTCCTTAACAACATATTAATTTTGTGTTGGATATTCTGAGTATAAAGATCATATGACCAGAACAGCTGGCCTGTTATGAGTCAGTCTACATTTGGGTCATTATAATAAGTAAGATGAATCACTTGCTTATCATCATGTCAACCATTGCAACTTCTTAAGCATATATTTGAAGTTAAGCAGTTCTTAAATATAGGTAATTATTTATGTTCTTCAGATGTAGGTACTTAAAGTAGAATGTTTATCTAATTTTAATGAAGTAGATTAGCATTATGTAATATAAAAAGAAGATGCAGGAAGGCACCTACCAGAAAGGTAATTTGTTCTCAGATTCCGGAGAAAGGATAATTGGAAATACTTGGAAGACCAAAAACTACTTTATTATGAAATCTGTATGATGCAATATTATAGACGAATTGAACTTTCCATTTAATTAAATTCCCAAGGGAATCAAAAAATTACTTCTTAGATCTTATTTAATATGCTTTCTTCCCCTAAAGAATTAAAATTAGAATGCAACTAATACTCTGCTAAGGGAAGAGAAATTCAAATGTAAAATTACCATCCTTTGAATCCCCTTAGAGGTTTGATAAATGAAAGAAGGAATGCCAATAATTATGCTCAGATTCTAGAATATCACTAGATTTCTCCTCTCAATAATTTTCCTGCTTTTCAGGATGATAACTGCTAATAAACAGTTTAATAAAGTTAATTTCTAATTGATTTTTAATTCATTTAGAAATTATATATAGCCAATGCCAAATATAAAAAGAGAAGAAATCTTTCTGATCTGACCAGTTGGCTAAAATCTTGGAACAGAGAGTTTTAGGATAAACATAAGCTTTATGTACTTAGTTGATTAAATTAAACAACATTCAACTTGTATGAATGTGATTAATCTTAAGTGCTACTAAATACAAATGCAATTTCAGATTTTCTCCAGCTCAAGTGTATTGACATTTTTCTGATGTAGATTAACCTTAAATTGGTTGTGTTTAGTTGCTAGAGCCTTTAGATATCTCTTATGTCACAGTAATATTTAGGGTTTGTGTGTGACAGACAGAGAAAGAAAAGGAAAGCTTGAAATATTTGGTAAATTATCTTAAAGATATCTGTATTTTTCTGCTACTCATAAGGGGTTATATCCTTATACAAACATTATGTTTACAAGATTATTTTTTTAATTGGTGATTTTTATTATAACCGTTCATCAATAATGGAGATCCAAAGGGGCTCATAAGACAAACAAAATCTAAAATTATAATTTGCAACATTATCACAATGTTTAAATAAACAAATGCACTTAAGCAAGCACTTTAAGCAAACCTATGCATGGTCACAGATTAAAAAAGGTACATTACAGTCTGTAGATGAAGCTACTACTACCATTAACATATTTAAAAATTTGTATGTTACCAAGGCCTTGTTTCTTTCACTGAAACATATGAAAATGTATGGTGAATAATTTCTCAAAACTCGTGGAATTAATTAACTGTGAGGATACAAAGATTCCAATTTATCACTATTTGGTTTCAGTCCAGGCCGGGCGCAGTGACTCACGCCTGTAATCCTAGCACTCTGGGAGGCCGAGGCAGGAGGATTGCTTGAACTCAGGAGTTGAATACTAGCCTGAGCAAGAGGAAGACCCCGTCTCTACTAAAAATAGAAAAAAATTAGCCGGCATGGTGGTGTACACCTGTAGTCCCAGCTACTTGGGAGGCTGAGGGAGGAGGGTCTCTTTAGCCCATAAGTTTGAGGTTGCTGTGAGCTAGGCTGATGCCATGGCACTTGCTCGGGCAACAGAACAAGACTCTGTCTAAATTCATTCATTCATTCATTCAGTCAGTCAGTCCATGGCAGAATATGGAAGTAAACAAATTAGACCAAAAAATTATCACTTCTGAAAATATACATCTCCTCCAAAAAAGTATTTGTATTTTTCCCTTATCTCTTCCATCTTCTCAAGCTCCATTAAAGAAAAAAAAAAATATGGAAGTTGGTGAGAGTTTGGGGACCAAATGTGTAATTGCAAGTAAGTTCTTAATTCAGAACCTGTCAAATTTAAATTTAGTGCTTAAAACTATTCAACTAGAAAGGCAAACATCTTTCACAAAACATTGATAAACATGGTATGCTCAAACAGAACAAAACAGGACATGCCCTTGGAAAATCGGACCTGACATTCTAGTTACAAAAATGCATTTGAAAATCTTTGCCGTAGCTTTGGTTACAACTTTAAAGGTATTAATGCGTAACTTTAGGAATGGTGGTCAAATTTTAAATAAGAACAAAAATGGCAAAAATCTGTTTTCCGAGTTTCCATTGCATTATCCAATGGAAATAATAAAAGTAAAATAGGTTACCTAACATATTTGAAAGTCCATATTCGACCTGCTGAATTGGAACTAAATATACAGTAAAAACCTAATTCTTCTGCTTATTTAATTACTTAATGGAAGTCAAAGTACTTTGTCTTTCAAGGCTAAAGAAATACTGTGAAAATATACATGGGAAAATGCTATAAAATCAAACAGTTTTGCAAATGTGTCAAATTATAGAAGAAATTAGCAAAGAATATCTGAATACATTTGTTTCAAAGGATTTTTCACATGTGACCTTTAATACTCAGAGCTTATCAGCAACTAGAAATTGAATCAAGCATTTGTGGTAAACTTTTTTTCTGAAGTATGTTTGCTGGTTGATAAAGATTCCTCTGTGAGAAGGTAAGAAATAGCTAGTCATCTTCAGCCAGAGATATATTTTATGTCAATGTACAGTGGAGTTCTTTGAAAAATTGTTTATAGAAGTTCTTACTCACTTTAATTTTACAGAATGCAATGTGGTATTCAATAGTCATGGTATGTTCTATTTTTTTAATTTACAAATGTTAGGTTGTAAATGGAAGATATACAAATGTTCACTCTATTATGCTTTATAACATGCAAATATATTGTACTTCTATATGATTTTATGCATCAGCAACTTACAATAAAATTTAAATTTAGTAACATACCACTAGTCATTCTGAGGGAACACATAATTTAAGCAGGAAATCTAACTCTGATATTTCAATCATTGTTAAATTACATTATTGTTAGTGGTTTTAGCTCCAGTTATCTAATTGTTATTTTAGCTAAAGGTAGTTTAGAAACAAATATATCCAAACTTAGAAGTTTGTAGATTTCTTCAATATTCATGCTGAATCCTAAGTCTGTAGTTACTGGACACAGTAATCAACTTTAAGCTGGTATTTACATTCATGATATTAACGGATTATTCTTAAGAACAATGGTCTATAACCTTATGGGGGACTGATAAAAATTAGAAAACATTATCCCCCCTGCAGGAAAATGTACACGTGTTCATAGATAAAATTGTTTAAAATAAAACTTTATATAATGGTCTTGGATCTCCTAAATTGATCCATTGCTGGTAGATGCAACATCAACATCATTGACTCTTGATATGCCAAAAATAGTGGCAGTACTGCCTTTTTTTTACCTATGTACTGTAGATTCCCTAAAGTTGTTCCTAATGTAGATTTAGCCTGAGTTGCCATATTATCAATTCCCGCATGGCAATATTTCAATCTATTTGCATTATCTGTCCTTAAGCTCCATGTTTAGGGCATTTGGGTTGCAACAGCATTTATCCATGCAGAGACACAATCTGTATTCTCTTTATGTGTACAATTCTTGTCTTGATCATTAATGTTAAATGTGACTTTCAGGTGCTAATAAAATTGATTAGAAACATCCAAAGGATTTAAAGCTGCCACCATATTATTCCTATTTAAGCATAATGATATCAACTTTTGTCCTAACAACAAATATATAGAAATAAATATTGACATTACCTAAGTTGAGTTTGCTACAGCGTTAAGCTTTCAACAGTATCAGCTTTACCCAAACTCTGGACACAAGAATTGCCCCAGTTGTTCCGCACCTGGCTTTAAGGGAGGTGCATTCTTCACTAATCTCTTTGCCTACCTCTCTTCTCTTTCTTTCCAAAAGTGTTTACCTTTTCTGTTCTCTTTATGAGAAATACTCCTGCCCTACCAGCTATACTTTTGCTTGGCTTGCTTCAATTTATCCTTGTTAGCTCAATTTAAACATCTCTCCCTCACGGCTGCTTTCCCTGAACATGTTCTTTCTCTATCATAGCACGTAGTTCATTTTGCTTTCTGAAATAAAAAAAGACCCAAGTTTGCTATGATACCAAAATATTGTATGTGCTCAAGTAACATTTATTGTTAAAAATTAATTATACAAGTGAATGGATGAATGAATGAATGAATTGAATAAATGAATACATGCTATAACAGTGTATACTCGAAATATACCTGTTTGACGAATAAAGAGCGCTCTTCACCTTCGAGTTTAGAGATGTTTATGACAAAAACTGAAATAACTAAATTTGGACATTTCTACCTATAGTGTCTGTGCAAATCATCTTTTATACATAAATCTCAATTGTCTATTTTTCATACACTGTTTTTTCAACATCTTTTCTTCATTTAGTCTTCATTCCTTCCTAACAGTATTATAAGACTAGATTTCAGAACCGTGGAGAGTTCTAAGCTAATGCAAACCAAAAGAGAACCTGGTGCCTGAATTTCCTATAAGAAAACTAGTATGGAACATTAATCAGTGCTTGATTCTGTCTGGTGCCTATATTATCTAGCACCATTCTTTCAACAAATAACATTTTTATGAATGAACTATGAGTGATTTAAATAACCCAATAGCTGACTTTAAAATTGAGATATCATTGGTCAAGTCTATGGGGTCGTATTCAAAATAGAACCTGCACCAAAATTTTTTTAGAACCAGCGCTAATCAAAGAGAAAAAGATCACATACTATTCCTAATCAATGTGGCATGTTCCATCTCCTGATTAGTTCTTAACTCTCAATGTAAATGTTAAAGTGATCTAATTAGCCTTGGGTGAACACTTGCCAATGTCTATTGAGGCAAAGAGTAAACTGTAACGAATATTTAATTGCATCTTCTTGGATCTTTATCTTAAAATACTTCTCAGGTTAACAAATTTTCCATTTAGAATGGTACGAAATCTGTAGGGTTTGCTGGATAAATCAGAGTCCTTACTCCCTTAGGTGGGGAATTGAGTAGAATTTAATAAAGTGGCTGTTTTTTTAAGGAGGGGGAAAAGTTTAGGGTGCAGGGCCCTTGGGCTAATGAAAGCCGTAACAGCCCATTACCACCTCTACCACCTCTAGGACAGTGGAAGCAAAGGGAGCACCAGGTTAGGGAACCTGGAGTGAGAGAGGTTAACCAACTACCTGTGGCTTAGAAACCAGGGAGAAGAATCTCCTGACCATCCTCCCACCTTCCACTGGTTTCTCCCATCGCTGAACCCACTGTCAGCCTGAGGGAAAGGGCATGTGTTGAGACAATCTATAAAAGCCAGCCTCCTGGGACAAAAAGCAGGGTATGGAGAAGGTAGAGATTGTCTCTGGAGGGGCAGAAAGAGAATACCCAGCCCCATGGCCTTTTTCTCTTGTGGCTTGAAGTGTTCTATCTAACCTTTGAAATCTGTGTGGTCTTCTAAAGCCAAAAACATGGTAATGTAGAACATGAATTGGAAGTTTTTTTCTATAAAGCAATTGAAGCGAATGAGCTACGTATGAGTGAATACTTGTATAGAGAGCATCAGATGTGTCTGTTAATGACAATTATTACATCTTTTTCCATTATGTGTCTGGCAAGCTGAGAAGTCAAATGAGGGTGACAGACACAGTGGACACTGTGAAATATCATACTCCTTCTAGCATTCTCTGAGAGGAAGTATTAAATAGACAATTGCTATTTTAAAGAAACTTGCACGTATATGCTTCGAAGGCAGGATTTCCATGGAGAAGAGGATAAGAAGTTGTGCAGTTATACAGTGGAGCATTCCCCAGTACTGAACTCAACTGACCATTTAATTTTGAAGTTCATTTGATTGCTTTAATCATACCATGCTCTTGCAGATGTTCCTGTAATAGAGGAAAGGAAAGCACTTCACCGTTCATTCCAGTTGTAGGCTGGCCTGATAAGGAAAATAAGCTTGGATGACTTGATCGATGTTACACAATGCTGGAAAACCTTAATTAGTGTTTTGGGAAAAGCAAGCAGTTGGATACTGGCTGCATTTAGTTTTATCTGGACTGTATTCAAAAGCTCTGGTTCCACCTACAAATAACTGCATGGGAAATTTGCAAAATTGGCTTCAGTAATTTAGTTGTAATTAAAATGCAGGGAAAGCAATATTTTCAGCTGTTTCCAGGTTATATTAATAGGAATAATATTCTGTTTCATGTGTATATTCATTTTAGCATATGAATTTATCAAAATGCTTTTTTAGTGCAATGCCTATTATAATACATAAGTTTGAATATATCTTTTTAGGAAGATAAATGCAATTAAATGTGTACAATTTAGCATAAATATAAATTTATTATAGCAAGTTCTAAAACAGGTTAGCCAAAAATTAGATATCCTTGTTATAAGGTGGGTTAAGAACACAGCCCTAGGCTTACAGTATTTGGGATTGATCTCAGATCTGCCATATATTAGCTCTGTGAACTTGGGCAAGTTTCTATACCTCTCTGTTTCACTTCCTTTACCAGTAAAATGGGATAATAATACTATCTCATGAGATTTTTGGAAGCACTAAGTGTTATAATGGCAAAGTAGTTAGCACAGTGATGTCAGGAACATAGTACTCAATAAATCTTAGCAATTATTATGATTTTATATATATAAAATCATTGTATATATACATTATTATATATATACATATATATAAAATCGTATTTTACATATATATTATTATATATATACATATATATGTGTGTGTATATATATATAAATATATCAGGCCATAAGAAAAAACCATGAGAACATTCAGGAAAACTAGGAATTCTAAATTCATTTGAAAATCAGTACCATATTAAGATGAGTGGAAATATCAGACTGTATCCCTAGTATATAGATAATTATTTCTATTTTGTACTGTTAGAACTACTAACTCTATTATGTTTAGAATTGTAAAAAGCATCAGTAAGCTGAATACTCACTGACAGGTCTTTTCTGGTCAGCTTAATTTATGAAATTCAAATGTGAATCCTGAGGATGAAAAGAAAGTCAAACAATGATAAGTTTTATGTTATTGGCCCATTACAGCTCATGAGAGCTGATTTTTCAGATCTCTTCCCAAGTCCATGTTTATTAACACCATCTTGAAAGTTCAAAATAGGCGATGGAGGGAGTGTTTGCGACACATAAATTGACTAACATTATAAATCTGCTCTTGTTTGGAGAGCTAATTGTTTAACACTTTTCAACATACCACCACCTCGTCCCTAACTTGAAGAGTCTAGTTAAATTCCATTGTGCTCTAATAACTTTTCTCTAGTTTTATAATAAGAAGTGTACCATATTGCTTACTACTACTCAGGAAAGAAGTATTTACTAGTCTGTAATAAAGCTGTTTACATAACAACACAAAGATTGTTGTGAAATAAGGATTTAAAGATTTTTCTAAGAATATACAGGTTTATGACAAAATTTACCCTTAGTACTAGATCATTTCTAAGGAAAAGTTTCCTTATGAGATTCTGCTAATGGACTCCAGGGTTGGGCAGTGTGTCACCAGAGTTAAAAATCTGTATCCTGGAGCCAGGCCATTTACCAGCTGAGTGATTTTTAGCAACTTATTTGTCTTTTTGGATATTGTGATCTTTAAAATGGATGTTTAAAATAATGATATTGAGTTTATGAGGCTTTAAAACAATAATTTCTGTAGAGTTTAACATAGTGCCTGGCA
>RJWJ010020397.1:0-29130 GCA_004363605.1 Indri indri | reverse complement strand
CAGGCATGCGCCACCATGCCCGGCTGATTTCTTCTATATATGTATTTTTAGCTGTCCAATTAATTTTCTTTCTATTTTTGTTAGAGATGGGGTCTCGCTCTTGCTCAGGCTGGTCTCGAACTCCTGAGCTCAGAACGATCCGCCCACCTCGGCCTCCCAGAGTGCTAGGATTACAGGCGTGAGCCACCGCGCCCGGCCACCATGATATAATGTTAAAAATCAGGTAGTATGATCACTCACCTGATTTTTGGTTCTTCTGAAGGTGCTTGTTTGTGTGGATAGTTGTTGAATTTGGTGTTCCTATAGAGGGATGATTGCTGAAGGTTTCTGTTGGGCCACCTTGCTCCACCCTGTCCCAACCCCTTTTGGGCTTGTGTGGTGGGAGGCAGCAATGGTGGTCTACAGACAGCTGTAGTATATTTTCAGGTCTAGGATTCAATCTGATGCCCAATATCATTGGCAGGGACATGTTGCAAAAATTTGGCAAGGACCTATTGCTTTGACTTGGTCTCACCTTCCCTAAGGGGCTCTCTTCTTTAGGAGCTTTAGGAATAGCTCCCTCCTCCTCCTACCAAAGCAGTGAAAGTACAACCCCCCATCATTGCTGGTAGGAGCTGTGCCTGCTCTTGAATATCTAGCTTTGTAAGGTGGTTGTCCTGGCATTCTGCATGACAAGTCCCTGGAGGAGCCACCAGGCTGGGGGGGGGGGGTTGTTTAAAACCTGGGCTTTGAAGGATTAAGCTAAGCACTCAATGAGAGCATGTGAATCATTCTTTCTGCTCTATAAATCACCTAACTAAGAATTTGAAGTGAAATTAGAATCTAAATGGAGGGTACACAACTTTGGAAACATCTGCTAGTTTGGAGACTGATGGGATAGGGAGAAAGAGGGGCTCCACTTGGCAAAATTCTCCCAGGTAGATGGCACCTGCCATTGGAGTCACACATTATGTGTCAGGAAGTGAGACAGGAAACAACTGATTTTTTAACACTCACTCAGCATATGCACTTCTAACAACTTGAGTTCATCCCAGCAGCTGCCTGTGGGAAGAGGTCATCAGTAGAGTCAGTTGTGGCAACTGGAACTGAGTGAGGCAGAAGACGCATCTCAGGAGAGAGGCTCCATTTTTATATTTGAGATCCACTGATCAGTGTCAACACAATTCCTCTGGGCACTCAGAACTCTCTTTGGGCTTAGGACAATCCACCTAGGAACAGGATATACAGAGAGATTATTTTTTACTCTAGTTAGTCCAGCCCCCAACTCTTGCAACCCTTTAGCCAATAATACCAAAGCAGTGAATAAGGCTAATGCCTATGGAAAGGGTAAGTGGATACAGCTTCATTTAATGAGGACTGTGCTCAGCTTGGGAATTCAGAGTTTTAAGTCTATGGTCTCCAATTAAAATCCTGGACATTATATATGTAAAAATCATTGAAAGAAAAAAAGACTGAAAGGTAGAGAGAAGAAAGTAGACTGGGGACCTCAGAACCCAAGAAATGACACCAATGCAAGTTCTCCAGGACTTCTTTTTGCTCATGTATCCTAGATATGGAGCTAGAAAAGCCAGCAACCTGGAGACACCAATAGACAAAGACATAAAAGCCCCTCCACCCCAAAAAAGCTCTCTTTAGCCAAATAGCAGAAATGGGACAGATTCACAAGATAAAATTTTCAGACAATGAAGCCAATCAAATAGATAAATCTGTGGCACCACCCCTACCTGTGCCAGCCAAGGCAGAGTGGGAAGCCTAGACTTCCATCCTTCCCCAGGCTTCAGTGAGGGACCCCAACCCTCCAGCTGGGCTGGTTTCAAAGAAGGTTGAGTAGGCAGCTATAAAGATGAAAAGTTTTACAATTTGGGGGGAATTAACATATTTACTATGTTGGGTCTTCCAATCCATGAGCATGATATGTCTCTCCATTTATTTAGATCTTCTTTGATTTTGTAAAATCAGTGTTTTGTAATATTTATCATAGAAGTCCTGTATGTGCTTTGTTAGATTTATGACTCAGTATTTTATTTATTAACACTGTTGTAAAGGATTTTTTAAAAAAATTTGGCATCCATCTGTTTATTGCTAGTATATAGTAATTTATATTTTGTTTGTCTTGCATCCTGTGACCTTACTGAGCTCACTTATTAGTTCTAGGAAGATTTTTTTGGTTTTGTTTCTGTAGATTCATTAGAATTCTCTACATATACAATCATATCATCTGCACATCTGCACAGATAATTTTCTTTCTTACTTTATGATCCGTATGCCTTTTATCTCCTTTTCTTGCTTTATTGCATTGGCTGTAATTCCCAGCACTATGTGAAATAAGATTGATAAGAATCTAAATCCTTGCCTTGTTCCTAATATAGTGTAAAAGCAGTCTTTCACTATTAAGTATCATGTTAGCTGTAAGTTTTTTGTATATGTTCTTTATCAAGTTGAGAGAGAGTCCCTCTATTACTATTTTTCTGAGAGTTTTCATGATTAATGCATGTGTAATTTTGTCAACTGATTTTTCTGGATCAATTGATATGATCATATTTTTCCTTTTTAATTTGTTCATATGGTAGATGACATCTATTGATTTTTGAATGTTGAACCAGCCTGTAATAAATCTTGGTCATGCTATATAATTCTTTTTATATAATGCTGAATTTTATTTACTAATATTTCGTTAAGGAGTTTTGCATCTATATTCATGAGGAATATTAGTCTGGGGTTTCATTTTTGCAGTGTTTTTATTTGGTTTTGATATCAGGAAATACTGGTTTCATTAAATGAATTAGGAAATGTAACCTACTCTTCTATTTCCTAGAAGAGATTGTGTAAATTAGTTTTAATTCTTTAAAAATTTGGTTAAATCTTCCAGTGAAACCATCTGGACCTGGCGATTATTTGGGGAGGGAGACTTTTAAAATTGTGAATTTACTTTCCTTCATAGTTGTAGGACTATATCAAATTATCTATTTCATATTAGGTGAATTGTGGTAGTGTGTGTGTGTTTTTTTTTAAGGAATTGGTCCATTTTATCTAGATTGCCAAATTTATGTGTGTAGAGTTATTGATGATATTCTCTTATCATCTTTTGGATGTCTGCAGCATCTGTAGTGATCGCTACTCTTTCATTTCTGAGGTAATGTTTGTCTTCTTTTTTTTCTTAGTCACTTGCTAGAGGTTTGTCAATTTTGTTGATCTTTTCCTAGAACCAGCTCTTTGTTTATTGATTTCTGTTCTTACCTTATTTTTTTCTTCATTCTGCTTACTCTGGGTTTATTTTGCTCTTTTCCCTCTAAGTTCTTAATATGGGAGCTGAGATAATTGATTTGAAGATATTCTTATTTTAATATAAGCTTTTAGGGCTGTGAATTTCCCTCTTAGCACTGCTTTAGCAACCTCCCCTAAATTTTAATATTTTGTATATTCATTATCAGTCAGTTCATTGTATTTTTTAACATTTCTCCCTGAGACTTCCTCTTTAACGCATGGATTACTTAGAAATGTGTTATTTAGTTCCTGTGTTTGACAGGAAGAGCATGGAAGTGACGCTGCATTCTTCTCATAGCATCCCTTCAGGTGGTGCATGATTTCAATTTGTAACTTGAGTCATGCTGTTCACTTTGATCACTTGATTAAGTTGGTTTTGTCCAGACTTCTCCACTATAGGATTATTCATTTTCTTTTTGTAAGTAAGAAGTATTTGGTAAGGAGATACTTTGAAATTATTTAAATGTCTTTAACCTCATCAAACTTTCAATTTATTCAGTTATTTATTTATATCAGTATGGACTCTTGGTTTCCTACTTTATTCAGTGGGTTATAAAATATTAATATCTTGATTTATTTAGATGCTTGAACTGTCCCTGATTTGGCCAGCCAGAGCGTCTTCAACCTGGCTTCTGTGTTCTTCTGATATGCTGTCCTCATTCTTTGAACACTTGCTTATTTTCTGGCACAAAATTATATTCCGGGTATATCTTGTATTTTCCTGCCCCACGCTAGCAATTAGCCATTTCTCCATCCTTCCTTTAGAGGGAAATAGTATTTAGAAGTCAAATTCTGCTCATTGTTATTGAGATACTGCTGCTTACAGGCCCTTTCAGTGGACAGAGCAATGTAATATATATTTGTGTATATACATAGCACAGACATATACGCACTTATATTTATATTTATTTCTGTAACTACTGAAATCTGTAAGTTCACACTAATGCCTCCAATCCCAATACAAAATTTGGGAGTACATTCTAGTATTTTCCTTTCCATATTTCTTTTTTTAAAAACTTTTTATTGATATATAATATTTGTACACTTTTATGAGGTACATGTGATACTTTGTTACATACATAGAATATGAAATGATCAAGTCTGGGTTATTCAGAGCATGCAGGGTATTTAGGTATCACCTCAAGTATTTATCATTTCAGTGTGTTAGGAAAATTTCAAGTCCTTTCTTCTAGATATTTTGAAATATACGGTACATTGTCTGTACCATACTCTGCTATCAAACATTAGAACTTATTCCTTCTATCTAACTGTATCTCTGTACCCATTAACCAACCTTTCTTCATCCCCTGCCCCCATACACCCTTCCCAACCTCTGGTAACTATCATTCTACTTTCTACCACCAGGAGAACAGCACTACCAGCCCCCATATATGAGTGAGAACATGATATTTGTCTTTCTGGGCCAGGCTTATTTCACTTAACATAATCACCTCCAATTCCATTCATGTTGCTGCAGATTAAAGGATTTCATTCTTTTTTATGGCTGAGTAGTGTTACATTGTGTATATATACCATGTTTTCTTTATCCATTCATCCATTGGTGGATATTCAGGTTGATTCCATATCTTTGCTATTGTGAATAGTGCTTCAGTAAACATGGAGGGGGCAAGTATCCCTTTGATATACTGATTTCCTTTCCTTTGGATAAATACCCAGTAGTGGGATTGCCAGATCATATGGTAGTTTTATTTTTAATTTTTTGAGAAATCTCCATACTGTTTTCCATAATGGCTGTACTAATTTACATTCCCACTAACAGTACACAAGAGTTCCCTTTTCTCTGCATCCTTACTAGCATCTGTCATTTTTTTTGTCTTTTTAATAACCGACATTCAAATTGGAATAAGATGATATCTCATTGTGGTTTTGATTTGCATTTTGCTGTCAATTAGTGATGTCGAACATTTTTTCATATACCTGTTGGTGATTTGTGTGTCTTCTTTTAAGAAATGTTTATTCATGTACTTTACCCACTTTTTAATGGGATTGTTTGGAGGGGGTTGTTTTATTTTGTTTTGTTGTTTTGTTTTTCTGTTGAGTTGTTTGAGTTCTTTGTATATTCTGGATATTAGTTCCTTGTTGGATGAATACTTTGCAAATAATTTCTCCCATTCAATAGGTTGTCCTTTACTCTGTTGAATGTTTCCTTTGGTGTGCTTAATATAATCCCATTTGTCTGTTTTGTTTTTCTTGCTTCTGCTTTTAAGATTTTAGCCATAACATCTTTGCCTCAACCAATATCCCATAGTGCTTCCTCTACGTGTTCTTTTGGTAGTTTTATAGTTTTGGATCTTATGTTTAGGTCTTTAATCCATTTTGAATTGATTTTTGTATATGCTGAGAGATAAGGGTCTAGTTTCATTCTTCTTCATGTGGATATCCAGTTTCCCCAGCACCATTTATTAAAGATGTGCCCTTTCCTCAATGTATGTTCTTGGCACCTTTGTCAAAAATCAGTTGGCTGTAAGTGTGTGCATTTATTTCTTGGTTCTTTTGTATGTTCCATTGGTCTATGTATCTGTTTTTATACCAATAATATGATCTTTTAGTTACTATAGCCTTGTAATATATTTTGATCTTGAACTCTGACCTCAAGTGATCCTCCTGCCTTGGCTTCCCAGAGTGCTAGGATTACAGGTGTGAGCCACCACGCCCAGCCTTATTTTGAAGTCAAGTAGTATGATGCCTCCAACTTTGTTCTCTTTTCTCAGGATTGTTTTGGCTATTTGGGCTCTTTTCTGGTTCCATAACAATTTTAGAAGTTTTTTTCTATTTCCGTGAAAATTGTCATTGGTATTTTGATAGGGGTTACATTGAATCTGTAGATTGTTTGGGGTAGTATGATCATTTTAACAATATTAATTCTTCTGATCTGTGAGTAGATCATTGGCTTGTGTCCTCCTCAATTTCTTCATCAGTGTTTTGTAGTTTTCCTTATAGAGGGCTTTCACTTCCTTGGTTAAATTTATTCTTGGGTGTTTTATTTGTTTGTAGCTATTGTAAATAGGATTACCTTTTTGATTTGTTTTTAGCTATTGCATTATTGGTGTATAGAAATGCTACTGGTTTTTGTATGTCAACTTTGTATCCTGCAACTTTACTGAATTTGTTTATCAGATCTAAGAGATTTTTGGTGGAGTCATTAGGTTTTTCTAAATATAAAATCATATCATCTGCAAAGAGGGATAATTTGGCTCCCTCTTTTCCAATTTGGATGCCTTTTATTTCATTCTCTTGCCAATTCCCCTGGCTAGGACTTCAGTACTGTCTCGAGTAGGAGTAGTGAAAATACACATCCTTATTTTGTTTCAATTCCTATTGGAAAGGTTTTCACCTTTTCCCCCCTTCAGTATGATTTTAGCTGTGAGTTTGTCATATATGGTCTTTATTATGCTGAGGTATGTTTCTTCTATGGCTAGTTTATTGGGCATTTTTATCATGAAGTGATACTGGATTTCATCAAATGCTTTTTCCTGCATCTATTGAGATAATCACATGGTTTTGTTGTGATGTTTTGTTTTGTCACATCCTTCTGCTGATGTGATATATGCTATTAGTTTGAATATTTGGAGCCATTTTGCATACCTGGGATAAATCTCACTTGATCATGATACATTATCTTTTTGATGTGCTGTTAGATTTGGTGTGTTAGTATTTTGTTGAGGATTTTTGTGTCTATATTTGTCAGAGATATTGGCCTATAGTTTTCTTTTCTTGTCTGATTTTGGAGTCAGGATAATGCTAGTCTTGTAGAATGAGTCGGAGAATTTCCTCCCCTTCAATTTTTTGGAGTAGTTTAAGAATAATTGTATTAGTTTTTCTTTATAAATTTAGTAGAATTTGGCAGTGAAGGGCTGGATGTGGCATCTCATGCCTATAATCCAGCACCTTGGGAGGCTGAGGTGGGAGGATAGCTTGAGGCCAGTAGTAGTTCAAGTCCAGTCTGGGTAACACAGTGAGACCCTGTCTCTATAAAAAATTTAAAAATTTGCTGGGCATGGTGGCACACACCTGTAGTGCCAGCTACTTGAGAGGCTGAGGCAGGAGAATCACTTGATCTCCGGAATTCAAGGCTGCAGTGAGGTATGATTGTGCCACTGTACCCAGCCTGGATGACCCTGTCTCCAGAAAAAAAAAATATTTTGCAGTGAAGCCAACTGACCCTGGGCTTTTGTCATTGTTGTTGTTGTTGAGATACTTTCCATTACTGATTCAATCTCTTTACTTGTTATTGGTCTGTTCAGGTTTTCTATTTCTCCCTAATTCAGTATTGGTAGGTTATGTTCGTCCAGGAATGTATCCATTGTCTCTAGATTTTCCAATATGTTAGCATATAGCTGTTCATAATAGTCTCTAATGTTCTCTTGTATTTCTGTGGTGTTAATTGTAATGTCTTCTTTTTCATTTCTGATTTTGTTTATTTGGGTCTTCTCTCTTATTTTTTGGTTAATTTAGTTACTGGTGTTTAATTTCATTTATCTTTTTAAAAAAGGCTCTTCATTTTGTTTTTCTTTATATTTATTTTTTAGTCCCTATTTCATTATGTTCTGCTCTGATCTTTATTATTTCTTTCCTTCTATTAGTTTTGGGTTTGGTTTGTTCTTACTCTTCTAGTTCTTTCAGGTGCATCATTAGATTGCTTATTTGAAATCTTTCTCCTTTTTTTGATGTAGGCATTTACTGCTATAAACTTACCTTCTAGCACTGCTTTTCCTGTATCTCATATCCTTTGCTATGTTGTGTTTTCATTTTCATTTTCTACAAGAAACTTTTTTATTTTCTTCATAATTTCTTCTTGGACTCAATGGGCATTCAGGAGCATGTTATTTAATTCCATGTATTTGTACAGTTTCCAAAGTTCCTCTTACTACCAATTTCTAGTTTTACTATATTGTGGTATGATTTTGATTTTTAAAAAATTTGTTGAGACTTGTTTTGTGTCTTAGCATGTAATCTATTCTGGAGAATATTCCACGTACTGATGAGAAGAATGTGTATTCTGCAGCTGTATAAAATGTTCTGTAGATGTCTGTTAGGTCTGTTTTGTCTAAAGTGAGGTTTAAATCCATTGTTTTTTTGTTAATTTCCTGTCTAGGTGATCTGTCTAATGTTGAGAGTTGGGTGTTGAAAGTGCCCAACTATTATTGTATTGGAGTCTATCTCTCCCTTTAGATCTAATAATATATTTGGGTATTCTGGGTTGAGTGCATACATGTTTAGAATTGTATCTTCTTGATGAATTGATCCCTTTATCATTATATAATGACCTTCTTTGTATCTTTTGCTGTTTTTAACTTAAGGTCTATTTTTTTCTGATGTAAGTATAGCTATTCCTCCTTCCTTTTGGTTTCCATTTACATGAAATACCTTTCTCCATCCCTTTATTTTCAGTCTATATGTGTTTTTATGGGTGAAGTGAGGTTCTTATAGGCAGCATATAATTGGGTAATGTTTTTTTATCCGTCCATCCAGTCTGTATTTTTTAAGTAGAAAATTGAATCCATTTATATTCAGTCCATGTGTTACTGATATGTGAGGACTTATTCTTGTCATTTTGTTGATTTTTTTTCTGGTTCTTTTGTGTATTTTTTGTTCCTTTCTTTCTCTTTTATTGTTTATTAGCGTGGTTTGGTGGTTTTCTGTAGTGATAATATTTGAGTCCTTTCTCTTCTTCATTTGTGTATTTGTTCTACCAGTGAGTTTTATACCTTCATGTTTTCAGGGTAGTAGACATCGTCCTTTCTTTTCCAGGTGTAGGACTCCCTTAAGCATTTCTTGTAGGGCCAGTCTATTGGTGATGAATTCCCTCTTTCTCCTTCCAGTTCTACTCTGCAACCTCTTCTCATGGAGTCTCCTGTAGGTTCAGACATCCTTCCATTAGACCCTCATCTGATCTATGTTTGTCTGTCTGTGTGTTTTTTCTCTTTCATCTAAAACTTCTTCTTACAGAGACACTCTGGTTGGTGGTGTCTTTGGTCCACCATCTTGCTTCTCTCCTCCCATTGATAAGAGTTTTTATTTTATTTTATTTTTTTATTTATTTCAGCATATTATGGGGGTACAGATGATTAGGTTACATATGATGCCCTTGCCCTCCCTCCCCCCCAAGTCCAAGCTTCAAGTGTGTCCATTCCCCTGGAGGTGCGCATCGCACTCATTGTTTGTGCATATGCCCATCCCCTCCTTTCCCCTCCCCCTGCCCGACATCCAATAAATGTTATTCTTATATGTGCACTTAAATGTTGATCAGCTAATACCAATTTGATGGTGAGTACATGTGGTGTTTGTTTTTCCATTCTTGGGATACCTCGCTTAGTAGAATGTGTTCCAGTGCTTTCCAGGAAAATACAAGAGGTGCTATATCACCATTGTTTCTTAAAGCTGTATAGTACTCCATGGTATACATATACCACATTTTATTAATCCACTCATGTATTGATGGACACTTGGGTTGTTTCCACATCTTTGCAATTGTGAATTGTGCTGCTATAAACATTCGAGTGCTGGTGTCTTTTTCATAGAGCGACTTTTGTTCTTTTGGGTAGATGCCCAGTAATGGAATTGCTGGATCAAATGGTAGTTCTACTTGTAGCTCTTTAAGGTATCTCCATATTGCTTTCCACAGAGGTTGCACTAATTTGCAGTCCCACCAGCAGTGTATGAGCGTTCCTACCTCTCCGCACTCACGCCAACATTTATTGTTTCGGGACTTTTTGATAAAGGCCAGTCTCACTGGAGATAAGTGATATCTCATTGTGGTTTTGATTTGCATTTCCCTGATGATTAGAGATGTTGAGCATTTTTTCATATGTTTTTGGGCCATTATTCTGTCTTCTTTTGAAAAGTTTCTGTTCATGTTCTTTGCCCACTTTTTGATAGGATTGTTTGATTTTTTTCTTGCTGATTTTTCTGAGTTCTAAATAGATTCTAGTTATCAGCCTTCTGTCAGGTTTGTAGCACGTGAAAATTTTCTCCCATTCTGTGGGTTGCCTGTTTGCTCTTGTGACAATTTCTTTGGCTGTGCAGAAGCTTTTTAATTTGATCAGGTCCCATTTATTTATTTTGGTTGTTGCTGTAATTGCCTTTGGGGTCTTCTTCATAAATTCTTTGCCTAGGCCAATGTCCAGAAGAGTATTTCCAACATCTTCCTCTAGAATTCTAATAGTTTCACTCCTTAGGTTTAGACCTGTGATCCAGTGTGAGTTGATTTTTATGAGAGGTGAGAGGTGTGGATCCAGATTCAGTCTTGTACATGTGGCTATCCAGTTTTCCCAGCACCATTTATTGAATAAAGATTCTTTTCCCCAGTGTATGTTTTTGTCTGGTTTGTCAAATATTAGATGGCTATATGAGGATGGTTTTATATCTGGGTTCTCAGTTCTGTTCCACTGGTCAATGGCTCTGTTTTTGTGCCAGCACCAAGCTGATTTTATTATTACAGCTTTGTAATACAGTTTGAAGTCTGGTAAATTGATGCCTCCGATTTTGTTTTTATTGCCTAGAATTGTTTTTGCTATGCGGGGTCTTCTCTGGTTCCATACGAAGCGTAAAATTAATTTTTCTACATCTGTGAAGAAGGACGTTGGTATTTTAATAGGGATTGCATTGAATCTGTAGATCACTTTGGGTAGTATAGACATTTTAACAATGTTGATTCTGCCGACCCATGAGAACTGCACACAAACTGGAAAATGTGGAGGAAATGGACAAATTTTTAGAAACACACAGCCTCCCTAGGCTCAACCAGGAAGAAATAGAATTCCTGAACAGACCAATATTAAGGACTGAAATTGAAACAGCAATAAAAAACATTCCAAAAAAGAAAGGTGCCAGATCAGATGGTTTCACACCCGAATTTTACCACACCTACAAAGAAGAACTGGTGCCTATCCTGCAGAAATTATTGCACAACATCGAGAAGGATGAACTCCTCCCCAACACGTTTTATGAAGCCAACATAACTCTGATACCAAAACCAGGAAAGGATGCATCAAAAAAGAAAACTACAGACCAATATCCCTTATGAATATAGATGCAAAAATTCTCAACAAAGTTCTAGCTAACCGAATCCAGGTGCTCATTAAGAAAATAATCCCTGGCCAGGCGCGGTGGCTCACGCCTGTAATCCTAGCACTCTGGGAGGCCGAGGAGGGCGGATCGTTCTGAGCTCAGGAGTTCAAGACCAGCCTGAGCAAGAACGAGACCCCATCTCTACCAAAAATAGAAAGAAATTAACTGGACAGCTAAAAATATATATAGAAAAAATTAGCCGGGCATGGTGGCGCATGCCTGTAGTCCCAGCTACTCGGGAGGCTGAGACAGTAGGGTTGCTCGAGCCCAGGAGTTTGAGGTTGCTGTGAGCTAGGCTGACACCACGGCACTCGCCCCAGGCAAGAGAGTGAGACTCTGTCTCAAAAAAAAGAAAAGAAAAGAAAAGAAAATAATCCACCATGACCAAGTGGGCTTCATTCCAGAGATGCAGGGATGGTTCAACATATGCAAATCTGTAAATGTAATTCACCACATAAACAGAAGCAAAAGCAAAAACCATATGATTCTCTCAATCGATGCAGAAAAAGCATTTGACAAAATTCAACACCCTTTTATGATAAGAATGCTTAACAAAATAAGCATAGACGGGGCTTACCTAAAAATGATACAAGCCATTTATGACAAACCCACAGCCAACATCATACTGAATGGGAAAAAATTGAAAGCATTCCCACTTAGAACTGGAACCAGACAAGGTTGCCCACTATCTCCACTTCTATTCAACATAGTGCTGGAAGTCCTGGCCACAGCAATCAGGCAAGAGAGTGGAATTAAAGACATACAAATGGGAACAGAAGAGATCAAACTCTCGCTGTTTGCTGATGATATGTTATTATATCTAGAAAACCCCAAGGATTCAACCAAGAGGCTACTGGAACTGATAAATGAATTCAGTAAAGTCTCAGGATACAAAATCAATACACACAAATCAGAGGCTTTCATATACGCCAACAGCAGTCATACCGAGAACCAAATCAAAGACTCAATTCCCTTCACAATAGCAACAAAGAAAATAAAGTACCTAGGAATATATTTAACTAAGGAGGTAAAAGACCTCTACAGGGAGAACTATGAGACATTGAGGAAGGAAATAGCAGAAGATGTAAACAGGTGATAAGAGTTTTTAAAGAGATTTTTTAGAAAGAATCACAGTTTAAGGCATTCTCCAACTGCCAATCATCTCCAAGATGATTAAAAACAGATGGAACCCCAAACACACTGTGGCACAATCTGAACGGCTGAAGTTAAAATACTGAAACATTTGAAGAGGAAATAAAAGCAATGATTTACCAATGTAGGAGTTAAGTCAGATTGACTTCAGCTTTCTCAGCAGCAACAGAGGATACAAAGAGAGAGTGGAGCCACACCCCAACGGTCTGAAGAAATATCTTTTTAAGCACAGAATTATAAACTTACCGCAAATGTTATCCAAGCATAAGGGCAAATAAAAGACCAGTTCTTATATGCAAAGAACAGAAAGCTTCCTACATTGCCCAAAATATTTACTGGGCAATAAGCCACATGACAATGAGAAACTAGGAGGAAGTGCACAAAAAACAGCAGTGAACAGAGAAGCCAGGAAAATTTATTCTTAAGTCTAAACACAATTTGGGTATAAAAATTTAATATCAGTTGAGAAATAAAATTCAAGATGATAACAATATGGGAGATTGTTGGAGGACTGGGTGGAGGGAAAGGAACTGGAGTAAACTTCTTGCCTGATTTACAGCAAGGCAATAGATAATGATTTGCTCCAGATATTAATAGCAAATTATAAAATAAAATACATAAAGGCGGTCACTGAGTTAGAGATGACCCAATTTATGGCATTCCTCTTAGCCTAGTGTTGATGCAACATTAGGCGTTAACTGTTAATACTCTTTTTTGAAATTTTTCCTGTCTCCTATCTAAATTTTTTATGTTTATTTTTATGTTCTGTTTGTTTGAATTTAAAAAAAGAGCACAACAGTTTCTGCAGCTTATTACAGTACACTGTATTATTATTACCATATATAAGCCATTATAGCATTGTTATTATTATTGTATTATTATTATTACTGTATATGTGCTGTTCATCAGGGGTCCAAGTTACATAGCAATTCGACCTAAAGACATTCTCAGGAACATATCTTGTCTGTAACCCAGGGACCGCCTATATTGACACTGAAGTGCATAAGAAATAGAATAAGGTGTATAATTTTTATGTCAATTAGGAATTGTATTTGGTTGCTATGATATTATAGAAACCTAGACAACAGTGGCTCAATCAAATTAGAGGATTATTTTTATCCTAGATGTGGGCAACCCCTGCCTGGTGTCCAGGCTTCTTCTGTCACTCCATTTTCCCATGTTCGTGACAGGACCCTTGTCCCCCTCGTTGTCAGGATGGTTCCCGGGGTGCCAGATGTCATGGGCACATCAAGGCAAAGGGCAAGGAGGCATCCTAGCCCGAGGCAGCCTCCCACGAAGCTTTCCCAGAAGACCACCCCGTGACTGCTGCTGCCGGCTCACTGGCCAGTGAGTGTCACATGATCACCCCTAGCTGCAAAGAAGGCTGACGCAGGGCGGCTTTTCTCCCCCTTGCTAATCTGGGCATATTGCTTCCCCCAATAATCGTGGTCTCACTAGTTAGGAAAATGAGGAAAGCGGATGCAGGTTAGGCAACCAGCAGTCTGCCTCCACTTCTAAAATAGTAAAAGGAATAAAATTCCAAACAATTCTCAACCAATTCAACAAAAGTCAGCAAAAGGGAAAATGAAAAAAAAAACAAAAGGTGACAGATGGAAACCATGAAACAATATGACCTTGAGTCCAGGTATGTCAGAAGTCAAAAGAAATGTGAATTTGTAGTAGTACCTATTAAAGTGCAGAGACTTTCTTGCTGGATCAAAGGAGAAACACCTGTATTTTGTGAACAAAGGGAGGCGGAAGTTGAAAATAAAGCAATGGGGAAAAATACAGCACGGAGGGGCTCCCACTTCTAGTAATAATGTGCTAAGTAATTGGAGAGGACCTTTTTGCTGAAGAGAACTGGAAAAGCTGATCCAAATATTTTTTAAGTTTCTGCTTGAAGGAATGGAAAAGTAACAATACAGTGAAAGTTACTGGGCCATGATCCAAACTCAGAAAGACCTCCAGAGATGCGAGGCTGGCACTGGGGTGTCGTCCAACACCTTTCCCTTCAGACACACGCTTCCTGCGCCGCCCCCTGTCCCACATGTTCTTCCCACCATACCCTGTCTTCCACCTCATTCCTGTCTCCCCACCGCCCCTCGTCCCACTAACTTCACACTGAGACCCCCAGCCCTACATGGCCTCCTCCTCTTCCCTGTGTCCCCCCAAAGCCCACTCCGCCTGGCCCGTACTCACCCTACACATTGCAATGCACCCCAGGGAGCCCTGGGGAGAAACTCTGAGGGGCCCAGGGCCTCACGCTGACCCCTCGGGCCTTAGCCAGAGGCCCTTCTGCTCAGCATTGACCTTGTCGCACTAGGTGGGTTTTCACGGCCAGGGGCAGGCACAGATGGGGCCCTGCTTCTGCTTCTGCAGTGGCCACCCTGACCCATCTCCTGACTGACAGGAGAGCAGTCACAGACATTTAGCCTTAGGTAAGACCTTAAGGGTTTCCTGGCCTACATGTGTCCTGCTCTTCCAGGAGGCCTACAGCTGGGTGCCCTGCAGACAGGCCAGGCACAGGGGGATGCAGCCACAGGGACGAGTTTACCCCGTCCCCCACTATCCTCATCAGAGATAATCACTGCTTAATTTTTATTGTGTGTATCTCCCTAATGCCCCCTTTCCTAAAGCCTTTATAGCACATGCATACAAATACAGATACAGGCCATAGTGTTCTTCAATTTCATTCACTTGTACTCTTCTGTGTCAGTACAGAGAGAACACACTCATTCTTCGTAGTTTCTTTAAGTGCTTGGTTTGATGAGTTTTCACAATTCTATATTTCCCCTTCACCATCCCCCAAACAATATATAGAACATTCCTCCTTGTTTCTCTGTGCTATTTTCAGGCAGTATTCCTTATATCCCTACCCTAAATGTAAGCTCTGTTTGATTTATCTTCCCTGTATGTTAGTTTTGCCTGTTTTAGAATTCCATATGAATGGCGTCATCCTGTAGATACTCTTTTATGTCGGGCTCCTTTCATCTGGTGTGTTTCTGAGGTTCACCTATATTATTCTGTGTATCAGTGTGTTCATTTTTATTACTCAGCACTTATTAAATATTTATATTACTGAACATCCATTACACAAATATGCCACTAATTCTTTGTCTGGTCACCTGGTTGGCGGACATTTGGGTTGTTTTCAGTTTTGATCTATTTGAAAAAAGCTGCTATGAACATTCATGTACATATATTTTGAAGACATGGGTTTTCATTTTTCATTTGCAAATATTTAGCAATGGAACTGATGATTTATAGGTGGATGCACGTCAAACATCATTAGAAATTGCCAAACCATTTTCCAAAGTGGTTCTACTGCTTTATACCTTTCCACCAGTGGTGTGTAGAGATCTAGCTATTACGTATCCCACCAATGTTTAGTGCTGAAATTATTTGTTATTTTAGCCATTCTCTAGGATGTTCTGGGGTATCTCATTTTGCTTGTCACTTTTATTTCCCTCATGACTAATAATGTTGAGCATCTTTTCATGTGCTGCTTAACCATTCGTAAATCTCCTTTTATGGAGCACCTGTTTAAGAATTTTGCTTCAAACTCATTCTTCCTCTTTGTTATTTGGTTCCATTGTTTGAACTGAAATCCATGTAATTGAATTCCTTATTGATGGAGGTTTAAACAGTCTCAATTTTATGTTTTTATCAACCAGACTAACTAACCTTTGTGCCAATGAGCCAGTATTTCCAGTGCCTTGCTTTTGTAGCCAAATTTTGGCCATTGCTACAGGAAAACATGAACAAATTGTTCCTTATTTTCACTAAAAAGGACTCAGCTGTTGGAAGCCATCCTGGTGTCTGAGTCATAAGTTCCCTTATGACATCATCACTCTCTCCTCTCCTCCACTCTTCCTGCCAGAGTTGTGGCTGGAGGAGTCCAGACCTGGGCATGATGGAGCCATCTGGCCCTTAACCATGGGCCATTCAAGGGATTGCAGACCTAAGGAGTTGAACCACCTATCTCCAAGTCATGGGAATTCGATTTTGTGTAAGAGAGAGACAGGCCACCCAAAGTTGCAGGAAGGGGAAGGAGGACTTTCACAGTTAATTAGAATGCCAGCCCTACGTCTCTGGTCTCTGGGCAAGCCAGGAGGTGAAGGATGTAGTGGACTTGGCACAGAGTTATACAAAGAACAACCTACCCACACCTCTCCCCTTTAACCTCTGATTACAGAAGGATGGTCACTTTTGTGAAATCGTAATCGTAGATGTTGATGGAACCACACTGTGGAATGAGTTGGAGAAGAAGGAGAAAGAACAAAAGGCAAAAAAACCTCCTCCACCAAAACCAAAGGTAGGTCAGGGCAGGCCCTCAAGTTTGGGAAAGACCCCTGACCTGCAACATCTCTGACCCATGACACTCAGCAGTGATGGTTGTTTTCTCTGTGGCTAATAGCCTGGGATGGCATGGCATTTATTGCCCGGAACAGGACACATTCTGAGTGAAAGTGGTGCTATTAATTATTATTCAGGAACAACCATCGTAAACCAAGAATGTCTCAAGGATATTCCCAGCTGCAATGAATGGGGATAGATTTGTCCTGGGCTATCTTCTCCCATTTCTTTGTCAGCCTGAGAAAGGTGAGTGACTGAGCCATTGAGACTTGGTTGTAGGAAGAGACACCCTGAAAAGTGGGAACCATATCATGGAAAGCTGGGGAGTGCAATGGCGAGGGCTGTGTTTGCAGAATGTATGCCCAAGTAAAGAAAAACCCAAGTCTAGAATCGTGTGGGAGCATATGTCTGTGCACATGTGTGCATGTACGTGTGTATTAACTGAAGTTTTAAAGAAGTGTTAAAAGAAAAACTGTGTTAAAATAAGTGATACTGAGAAATAGATGAGAAAGATCCCAGACTGCGTGGAGGAGGAAAACTTTGCATACTACATCATGACAGAAGGAGAACAGGTTGTGGATTTGAGCTGGCGTCAGGGGTGAGAGGGCAGGGCCAGCAAAATGCCACATCTCCAGCAGGTGGGAGGGGTCTGAAGGGACAGGTCATGGATCCCAGGTAGGTGATTGGGCCCAGGTGGAACATGGTAACCCTTTGACCCCTAGATCACAGTGTTCTTCCTCTAACTGGCCAACCAGGTCCATGAAAAAAACCAGGTAAGGGAGCTAGGGCAGGTGTAGACCCATTTTGCAGATGGGGACATTGAGACTCAGAGGTCAAGGTGAGGTGTCCATGTCTATTAACCTGCAGGTGGCAGGGGTGGGAAACTACCAGTTCTCTGGGGTCCAGCTGTTGCCCTGCCCAGGGCTCCTGAACTTTAGAGGAAGGGGCCATCGTTGATAGAGAATCAGGGTCCCTTCCTCTCACACGCTGGGGCTGAGATGTGCAGGGAATGTGCACTGAGTGTTCTTTCTTTTCTTGCAACCTCTCCTCCTCCCCCAAATGAAGGCCCCCGCTGACATAGTAAAGGCAGCAATAAAGATCCAGGCCTGGTGGCGGGGCACGCTGGTGCGCCGCACGCTGCTGCACGCGGCCCTCAGAGCTTGGATCATTCAGCGCTGGTGGAGGCAGGTGCTGGTGAGGCTGCTGTGCCAGAGGCGGCGGGCGGCGCTGGAACTCTACGCAGGGCAAATATGGGCAGTTGTCAGGATGCAGTCCTGGGTCCGCATGTGGCGCGTCCGCCGGCGTTACTGTCGCTTGCTCAATGCAGCCCGCATCATCCAGCTCTATTGGCGCTGGCACAGTTGCCATTCCCGCGGCTTTTTCCACGGCAGCTATGAGCTCACAAGCAGCCAGATGAGCCTTGAGCTTAACATCTTCCTGGGATCACAGATTTGTCAGATTAAAGACTGCATCCCCTTCCCAATAAAGAATTGACTAGGTCTGCTCCCACTATGTGTCACTAGAAGTCTGTTAGACAAGTTCCAGGAGGTGTTTGTCTCAGCAAAGGGTCAGGGAAAATGATGGCAGATACCTGGCATCTCACAAGTCAGCTCTGGGGACTCAGCCAGCGTCGTCTGGGGTCCTGTGGGGAGAAGGGTCTGGCAGCCCCACGCTGGAGGACAGGACCTGTGACTGATTGGCAATATCTGCCACAGGTGGGAGGGTTGGGGTTGCAGGGTCGCCAAGGCGGCCAACTCGAGGGGGACTCATACATGGTCTGATCTATGTAAATGGCGCCCCCCGTGGGTGTGCAATATGGAGGGCTGTACCATCCTTTGCTCTTAATGCTCCAACATCTTCCCACTGAATTTAGAACAAGTTCAAAGTCCTCCCTGTGGTCACATAACCCTACCTGGCCTGGTCCTGGCCTTCTCGCCCTCTCAACATCCTCCCTGGCCACTCTGCATTTAGCAAATACCCTACGCACGTTCACCTCTCAGAACTTTGCTCTTGCTGCCTGCTCTCCTAGGTTCCTCTTCTTCCAGGTGGAGCTCTCACGTCACGCGGCTTTGTCTCTGTGCTGATGCTTCCTCCTGTAGGTCCTGACTGTTCTAGGTCCTGGCACACACCGGTTCTCTCTCTCTCTCTCTCTCTGTCTCTCTCAATGTGTACAGGTCGAGTGTCCTTATCCAAGATGCTCGAGAGCAGAAATCTTTCAGATTTCAGACTTTTTTGGATTTTGGAATATTTGCATCATACTGACCAGTTCAGGATCCCTAACCTGAAAATTTGAAATCTGAAATGCTCCAGTGAGCATTTCCTTTTAGCTTTGTGTCAGTGCTCGAAACACTTTCAATTTTGGAGCATTTTGGATTTGGAATTCTTGGATTAGGGATACTCAACCTGTACACGTGCAGATATGCAAACTACCCAATCCGGAGTGAGACCTACTTCATCTGGCCCTTACACCCCAGGACCTGGTATCCTTTTGCCTCAATTATCTCTGGGCAGGTCCCAGAAGACAACTAGGGCCCACCTCTGTCGTTTAGAACCCACCAGATTATAAAACTAGACAATCCTAAATGGTCCACCCTGCCCTTCTTTGCCTTTCCCATGGAAACTGCAATAAACACTGTGACCTACGCTCTCCCCTTGCTCATGTCTTCTGCCATCTGACCAGTACCGGGAGCTTTCCTTGTGACTCTGCGTGGCATGTGGTGAGCCCCTCTCCAGGTCCTGTGAGCATAATAAACTTTGTTTTCTTGAGTTCTCCTGTGTCTCCTCTTGAGGCCACACCTGACTGACCACCACATAAAGGAAAACAAAACGTGTGTGTGTGTGTGTGTGTGTGTGTGTGCGCGTGCACACGTGTAAGATTTAAGAGAAATTCACATAACATGAAACTAACCATTTTTAGATTAACCACATAAGATTAATCATTAAACTAAGAGTAACAATTGAGTAACATTCACAATGTTAATCAACTACCACTTCTATCAAGTTCTAAAATGTTTTTATCACCCTAAAAGAAATCCTGTATCCATTAAGCAAAATCTCCCCATCAGCCCCTTGCCCAGCCGCTGGTAGCACTTAATCTGACTCTGTTTCCATGGATTCTATGTCTGTAAATGAAATCATGCAATATTTGGTGTCTGGCTTCTTTCACTGAGCATAATATTTTCAAGGTTTATCCACATTGCTTTAGTACTTCATTCCTTTTTATAGCTGAATAATATCCCATTGCATGGATACACCACACTTTGTTTATCCATTCATCTGTTGATGGACATTTGGATGTTTGCAACTTTGACTATTGTGATTAATGCTGTTGGGAATATTTAGCAGATCCACCACTTCACATTTCCAACAGCAGTGTACCGGGGTTCCAGTTTTTCTACATCCTTGCCAACAACTTGTTATTTTCTGTTTTTCTAAATTATAGCCATCCCAGTGAGGGCCAAGTGGTATCTCATTGTGGTTTTGATTTGCATTTCCCTGATGACTAATGATGGTGAGCATCTTGATATGCTTGTTGGCCATTTGAATATCTTCTTTGGACAAATGTCTATTCAAGTCCTTTGAAATAATTTTAATTGGGCTATGGCTGTCTTTTTGTTGTTTCAGTAAATATTTGTGTAATGAATGGATACACGGCTCTATCCAGGTCTTAGATTTGTGGCTTCATCGTGCCTTAAATTCAACTCTAGAAACCACTGCCCCACCATCCCTAAACGATTCTCTCAACCAACCACCCAGGTCACTCAAACCCAACAGACGTGTTTTCTCAGCTTCTCTGAGTTATTTCTCTCGAGCAATGTTTCCGTGTGTGGGTGTGTGTTTGTGTGGGTGTGTACAGCATGGTGGGAGCAGGGTCTATTGTCCCTCCACCTCATGTGTGATGCTACTGTCTTTCTCTGCTGGTCTTTGTCTCTCTGTCTCTGTCTCTGCTTACCTCTCACACAGTTGTCATTCACTCCAATTATCTTTTTCTGTTCTTCAAATCTTTCCCCCTCAATGTGTTCCTCTCTGTCTCTACTTCTCTTCTAATGTCATGTCTCCTTGTACCTTTCTCTGACTCACTGGATTTTCTGGATCTGTAAACTGCTGCTACACATTATTGATATTTAACCTGCCAACTTTCAGATATCACTTTGCTCTTCCAAACTCTGATCACCTCTTATCCCCGGTAGCCCCACAAAGATGGGATGGAGAAGCCTCAGAGAAGGCACCAAGCTGGCTGCTCCTGGGTGGCGGAGGCATGACAGACTAAGGCCCAGGCCGGGATGTGCAAGAGCACAGGGGAGGATCAGCACACTTTATACACATGGTCATAGGATTGGTTCCAGTGTGGGCATAGATTCAAACGAGGCCGATAAGACTGAGCTCTGGTGCTGTGTGGGAACTCCTGGGTTTGCTAACTATAAGGATTCAGTAACCAGAGCTGCTGGGGACAGCACGTAGCAAGCCTTGCTGAGAATGGAGCCAACCGAGGGAGGCAGTGCCAAGGGAGGGAAAGAGAGAGACTAAGTCCTCACCATACCTGAAGCTAGTCTAGGTTCCCTATGGGAAATCTTAGTTTTGTGAATCAAAAAAGCCCCCGTTTTCACACAAGTCAGTTTGCCAAGACAGATTACAAAAGAGTACAATACCTCAACTGATTAATAAACACTAAAAAAAGTTTAATAATCTGTGAGCAAGTTTTGAAGAAGAGTTTTTCAAAAATTGGTCTTTGAGTCAGAAACTTGGCAAAAGTTGTGCCTAGGGAATTCTTGACAATGAATGTAGAATTGTCTCTTGTTGAATATGCACAGGAGACCAGAACATTACTGTAATTCTGAGCAGCAAAAAGAGAGAGTACTGTGGATTAATGAATGAATTAGCTAATCATCTGGAATCAGAATGGCCAGAGGGTGACTGGAACATGGATGGTCACCCACTGGCCAAATTTGAAATTTTATAATGACCCAGTTGAACAAGTCAGCAGGAGGGAGCAATGGACATTCACGAAACAACTGCATCAGGAATAGGTGAACCCCACTCCTTATGCAAAACATGCTTGTGGCCGCCTTCACTTCCAGGATAACCTCTGGGCTCGGTCTCCTAAGGAAAGTGCGTGATCTCCCCATGGAGAGAGCCTACTGTGGGTGTGGTAACTAAGAGAGAAACAGGAAGAGCAGCACTTCTCAAATTTCAGTACATGCACATTCACATGGAGGGCTTGTTAAAGCAGATTGCTGGGCCCCACCTAGCACTTCTGATTCAGTATTTCAGGGTCCCAGAATGTGCATTTCCAGCAAGTTTCCAGGTGATGCTATGGCTTCTTTTCTGGGGTTCCCCACTTTAAGAACCACTGGGGTAAGAGCTTACCTATATCAGGATTCAGGAGTCTGTGAATGACAGCACAACCAAAATAACAGTGGCTTCAACAAAGGGGAAACGCATTTCTCTTTCCCATGTAAGTTCAGACATAGGTGGTCCAGGCCTCGCATGTCAGGAATCCTGGCCCCCTCTCACTTATTACGATGCTAGGTATTTCCTCCATTCTCAAGGTCACTCAATGATGCAAAAATGTCTGTGTCGAATTCAATAATTACATTGACAATCCAGCCAGCAGCAAGGAAGAGGGAAAAGGAGCAAGGCATGCTTCTCTTTGAGGGCATTTCCTTGAAGTTCCATGTGCCACTTTGCCCACAACTCAGAAAGACAGAAAAGAAGCCCTAAATAAAAGGAGAGATATGCTCTATTCATTGATAGAATGTCTTAACATTGTAAGGTTGTCAATTATCTCTACATTAATTTATTATTGTCACCTTCCAATAAAATGAAAAAACATCAATTCCAAACAAAATATCATCAAGACATATGGAACTTTACAACCTGACACAAAAAATCACATTGCAGAATAAATGTCCACAATTGGTTAAGTTGATATTAGAAAAAGAAAAGACTGAGACTGGGCACGTGCTCGGTCACATTAAAATGCATTACCAAATGATAATAATAACGTGCTGTGCACTGGAGACACCAACGGCTAAGAATCTAAGGTGAGGAATAAACACTAATTTAAAAATTAATTGGTTCACCCCATTCTCCTCCTTCATGCATACAACGAGGCAACAGTCCCTCCATGGCAGAAGACGGGTTTATTTCCAGGATAAGTTCAACCAGAGAGCATCTGGACTTGGGGGATTCGGGCATGGCTGGAGGCAGAGGTGAAGCATCATACTAAAAACAGAGGAACCGGGAAAGTGTGCAGGCTGAATAGGGAGGCCTGCAGCCCTCTGTGCCCACTCGGCTCCCTCAAGGTTTCATTCTCCTACTCCCTGACTCGAGATTCTGGGATTCTTCTCTGGGGCATCTGGCTCTGGGCATCCGGCAATGACTGTTACACCAATGCTGTGGAACAAACAACTACAAGCCTCAGTGGCATGCAGCAGTAAACATGCAGCCAGGGTGGCTTGGCTGGGCAAGCTCTGCTCCACATGGCTCTCACTCTGTTCCTACCAGCAGGCTACCTGGGCATGTTCTGGTCTTGCTAGTGGTGGAAGTGCAAGAGGGCAAACATAAATGGGCTAACCTCTCAAAGCCAAGCCCAGAGCTTGCATACCATCATAGCATCTCATTGTGTTGGCCATGGCAAGCCACACAGCCACACCCAAGGCACAGGATGTTTCTTCCTTAAATGGAGAAATTGCAAAGCTCCATAGCGAAAGTTATGAATATCAGGCCAATAATGCCATCTATCGAAAGCTCCAAAGGAAAAAACTAATGAATACGGATGTTTGTATTCCCCCACTGAAACAAAACCCAGCGTTCTCTCTGCCTTATCATCCTATACTGAATGGCAGCAGACAGTATGCCCCACCCATGCATGCCGAGTTTGCCTTTGACTTTTTAGTGTTCCAATCTTACATATGGAGAGACAACCAAGGATCACTAATATTTATATAAAGCTTCTAAAATGAAAGATTGAGCTAAAAACAAAAGCAGAAGAAAAAGGCTTAAAAGAAAAAAATATGGAGACGGATAGAAAAGGTTTAAAAAACCCACTAACAGCTATAACTATATATTTTTACACCCATGGGGAGGATAAATGAATGAAACACAAATAGTGTGCTATAAAAGAATATTCAAAGGATCCGAAAGACTCTTTAAAATATAGAGCAAAATTTCCCAAAAGTAGAACAGAAAGATAAAGCAATGGAAAATAATGTAGAAAATATTAGAAAATTAGAGGATCAGTCTGTGATCTGACTAATAGGATTTTTAAAAGGTAAAAAACTAAATAATAATAATAATAATAATAAGAGGTAGAAATTATCAAAAAACTAATACAACAAAGTTTCCCAGAGTTGACTGATATGAATTTTTAAACTATTTTAAAAGCTAGTCAAGTATCCAACACAATGACTGGTTAGAAAACCAAAACCCACCTCTAGGTATATCACCCTGTAATTTCAGAATATCAGGGATAAAGTGAAGATTCTAAAAGCTTCCAGAGAGGAAAAAATAGGTCACTCCCCACAAACATAGGAATCAGAGTGGCATAAGACTTCTAACAGATAATCGTACAGGAGTTTTTTTAAAAAGACTTCTAACAGAAAGTGTAATAAAGTCCTCAAAATTCCGAGGGAAACATACAACTCTAGAATGCAATACTCAGCAAAATTACCAATCAGGATTGGGGATAGAATAAAGTCATTTTCAGACATGGGAGTCTCTACAAATTTACATTCATGCATCCTTTCTTAGGAAGCTGTGATTGGGATGCGAAAAGGTGTGCTTTGTGAAAATGAGTGACTACATCCAAGACGGATGGAGACACAGTGTGCAAGATTGTGTTCCCATCACTTGGTGAAGATGAGATGTAAAATGGCAACCAGAATCTTAAGAGGAAAACATGTAACATTTCTCAGAATCCCCCTCTCTGATGCTTTTGGGTTCAAGTTGCCAAATAGGAGCTTGCATCAGACCGGAGAGCAGCAGCGAAGCAGGTGGTCTTTCTGCATTCAGGTACGGAGTCAGAAAGACACACAGATGTCCAGACGCTGCTTCTCGCTTTTCCTTGCCCTCCTTGCACCCAGCTCTTCTCCTTGCCTTGCTGACCAACAGCAGCCCCTGGCCTCCTGCATGATGCTTGACCATGAACCAGAGAGGGAGCAGCTTTCCTAGACCTCTCCATGACCTTCTGTGTCAGAGTTGCACGTCGGCAGCTGAATGTGTCTGGCGCTGAGGTTCCCTGCATGCGCCACCTCATCCACCCAAGAGGGCTTCAGCACGGCTGCTTCGTGATTTCTCTGCTCCTTCATCACTTTCTTCCAGACTTTCTTTTTCCCAGCTGCTCACACAATTGTGTGAAGTCTAATTCCTATAATGAGTGTCTATCCCATCGCCCCCAGACTAGCTCTGCATCCCTGAGTAAGCCTTGCCTGGTACACGTGAGATCCAGTAAGCAGGGGGGTTCTCACAGGGGGAGGGGAATAAAATTCTCAGGATCTTGTCGTGAGGATACTCCAGAAGGGTGACCAGGCAGCAGGCGTGGAGAGGGGGTAATCCGGACTGGAGAGAAAGGCTGAGTGCTCTATGAAAAAATCAGGATTGACTGAATACCTGAGTTTTGGTGGAAAGTTAGGGAATAAATTAGTAGAAAACAAGGCAGGGTTCAAGAAGGCTGGCTAGATGCAACTAGCATGTGCCTCTCCCATGGAGAGGGATTGAAATCAGTGAGTAGCCAGATATTCAAGCTGTGAATAGATAGTCTAAGAGAGAACACTGAGCTCTGACAGGGAAGCAGCAGGAACCAGGAAAGCAAAGAAGAGCAAAGCCAGACACCTGCTCAGCTGGGATCAGCGGGAAGATGGGAGATGCTCCCTGATGCAGGGAAAGCATCGGTGAGAGATTCCCGGGTTTCCACGCTCCTGCCAGGGATTTTTAAAATCCTAGCTAGAGGAGGACCCCCTAGGCCCTCGTGGACCTTCAGACTAAAGCAAAGGCAGAGAGCTACCTAGAGAGCACGCAAAAGCATGGCTCAAAATCAGTGAAGCCACACAGGCTTTTGAGCCCTGAGCCATTCAGAGAGCCCAGCCCCCAGAGGTCTCTGTCTTACTCTGGGGCTAACACCTACACTACTGCTGCCACAGCCACAGCTGCAGGGCCACCAAGGGAGCTGGGGGAGGGACAGGCAATTTTGTGTCTCTACTGAGAGGAACCCACCCTCCCTGGGGGCAAGTCTGTGGCACATCTGCCCCTCCCTGTTTGAGCAACGCAGCCCAAAGACATTCTGGGAGCCCAGCCCCCAGCGGTTTGAGATGCCTCCACAGACACTGCCATTGCTGCAGGGCCAGGGAGGGAGCCAGGAATCTGGGCACTTTTGTGCCTTTGAAGGACAGAGACAATTGCCACTGCTGAGGGAGGGAGGTATGAGTGGCCTGCACACTCCACAGCCTCACACCTTTGCTAATCCAGCCCAGAGGGGCCCACTCTGCCTGGTGCTGGTTTGCAGTGCACCTGCCCCTCCCCTGCCTGAGCATTCTGCTGACCAGGAGATCACCACACTACTCCCTGTCACAGCCAGCACCTGATCCCAGGGAGGCCTGAGGACAAGTTCACCAGCCTGGTCTCAGTCTGGTCCCCCCAGGACTCAAGCATGCCATCTAGGGGCCTGGGGCCTGGGGATTACCTAACCTAGTCTGCCATGGCTGGCACCTGAACACTTCCCTGGGGGTCTGAGGTCTGGCCCCCCTGAATTGCCAGCAACAGCACAGCAGGTACACACCTGCATGTGCTGATAGGCAGGGACCTCTCCCTGTCTACACAGAACTGCAGCATTCCCCACAGAGGCAAACAGGCTAGGGCTAGCTGCAAAAGCTACCTGTTTGGGTCTGAGAGAAGTAATGCTGCTCTGAAACCATTTATGCAGACAGCTGTGGGAAAGGTATTTTCCACAGTTCTCAGCAACACTGTGGACTGGAGATAGATGGCAGGGTTTGACTGAACTGACAGCCACAAGCCTCAGGACAGGGGCACGATAGGGGAGTGGATCACTTTCCTGCCACAGACTACTCCATTGCCTGAGACAACAGAGAACCAACCCCTCATGGTAAACAAAGTTCCAACATCTACCCACTGGCTTCTGCTACTGCTGGCTCTTGCCTGTAAGTACTACCTACTGGCCTTGGAGATTGAAAAGCACAACACAATGTACTACCCGCTGTCAGAAAAGCATAGTGCTGGAAAATGAGATAAGCTTCCCAAAGCCTCCAAAATTCCAGTACTGCAGAAGGTAGCGAGCCTACTCATATACCCAGTACATCTCCCCAATCAGCCTCTGAGAAAGTCACCACACAAAGGCTATCTATAACCAAGGAACTCATACAGAGCCTTGAACCCCTGAAAGCACCCAAAATTAAAGCCAAACAACCAAACGCAATACACAACATACTCACACCCTGTAAAGGGAGAAATAAAATAAAATAAAAACCAAAAAAAGTCCCATCTAAAAGAAAATAAATTCTAAAATAAGAAATGACGGTTTCTCTAGATGAGAAGGAACCAGCATAAGAACTCTGGAAGTATGAAAAAACAAACCGTTTCAACATCCCCAAAGGATCACACTAGCTCTCCAGCAATGGATTCCAACCAAAAGGAAAATCATGAAATGACAGATAAAGAATTCAAAATTTGGATTGTAAGTAATCTCAATGAGATCCAAGAGAAAGTTGAAAACCAACACAAAGAAACCAAAAAAGTAATTCAGGACATGAATGAAAAATTCACTAAAAAGAAAGAGATTGAAAAAAAAATAACAGAACTTCTAGAAATGAAAGACTCATTTAGAGAATTACAAAATATAATAGAAAATATTAACAATAGACTAGACCAAGCAGAAGAAAGAATTTCAGAGCTTAAAGACAAGGCTCTCGAATTAACCCAGTCAGACACAAATAAAGAAAAAAGAATTAAAAGACACAAACAAATTCTTCAAGAAATATGGGATTATGTAAAATTTACAAACCTATGAATCATAGGTCTTCCTGAGGGAAAAGAAGAAAAAGTAAAAAGTTTAGAAAACCTGTTTGAGGGAATAATTGAGGAAAACTTCCATGGTATTGCTAGTGATTTAGACATCCAGATACAAACTCAACGAATTTCTGGGAGATTCACTGTAAAAAGGACTTCACCAAGGTACATCATCATCAGATTATCTAAAGTCAATGTGAAGGGAAAAAATCCTAAGAGCAGTGGGACAAAAGCTTCAAATAACTTATGAAGAAAATCCCAGAAAACTAATAGCAGACTTCTCAGTGGAAACATTACAAGCTAGAAGGGATCTGGGTCCTACTTTTAGCATTCTTAAACAGAATAAATGCCATTCAAGAATTATGTATTCTACAAAACTAAGTTTCATAAATGAAGGAAAAATAAAGTCTTTCCCAGACAAGCAAATGTTAAGGGAATTTGTCACCACTAGATCAGCCCTACAAGAAATGCTAAAAGGAATTCTAAACATCAGAATGAACAGTCAATACATGCCAGTATAAAAACACTTGAAAGTATAAAACTCACAGGACTTATCAAACAATAACATAATTGAGAATGCAAAGCAACTAGGTAACAATCAACATGATGACTGGAATAGTATCTCACATATCAATATTAACATTGAATGTAAATGGCCTAAATGCCCCACTTAAAAGATATAGATTGGTAGAATGGATAAAAAACACAATCCAAATAGCTGTTTCTTTCAAGAGACCCACTTAGCTCATAAAGACTTTTATAGACTCAAGGTAAAGGGGTAGAAAAAAATGTTCCACACAAATGGAAACAAAAATCAAGCAGAAGTAGCTATTCCTATATCAGATAAAACAGACTTTAAATCAACAATAGTAAAAAAAAAAAAAAAGACAAAGAAGGTGACCATATAATTATAAAGGGATTAACTCACCAAGAAGATATAACAATCCTAAATATACATGCACCTAACACTGGAACTCCCAGATTCATAAAACAACTGCTACTAGACCTGAGAAAAAAGATAGACAACAATACAATAATAGTGGGGGACTTCTACACCCCACTGACAGCACTGGACAGATCATTAAGGGAAAAATCAACAAAGAAACACTGGACTTAAACTGGGCTCTAAAAAAATGTACATAACAGACATTGACAGAACATTCTACTCAAAAACTGCAAAATATACATTCTTCTCATCAGCACATGGAACATTTTCAAAGACAGACCATATGTTAGGTCACAAAACAA